>PVJO010023672.1:0-25740 GCA_004026905.1 Hystrix cristata | reverse complement strand
GGGGCGTTACCCACCACCCAACTACCCCATACAGAAAGGACCAATCCCAAGCGCGTACTTTTCGAACCTCCAACGTCACGAAAGGGGCGGCGACTAAGGGATAAAAGGCAACTATCCGAGCCATTTGCTGCCGCATTCGCTCGAGAGAAGATGAGGAGCCGGGACATCACAAAAGAGCTGTAACATCTTCACGGCGAGCATCGCCAGCCCGCCCGCTCCCTCTCTCCTCCACCCGGTCTCCGCTGCCTTACTCCTACGTGGAGTCTGGCCATTGACGCCGAGATCCTGAGACGCCGAGATCTGGAGGCGCTGCGGTCCTGAGACGCTGCGATCCTGAGACGCCGCGATCCTGAGACGCCGAGCTGTGATCCGGAGGCGCTGCGGTCCTGAGACGCTACGATCCTGAGACGCCGAGCTGTGGTCCCGAGACGCCGCAGACCCTGAGCTGTGATTCCGAGCAGCTGCGGTCCTGAGCCGCTGGGCTGTGATTCTGAGCAGCTGCGCCCGGGTGGCGGATCTGGGCTGCGAACCCAATTGAGCTGTTTCTACCTAATTGAGCTGTTTCCCCTTAATCGAGCTGTGTTAACGTAATTGAGCTGCGTTAACCTAATGGTGGGCCTAGCAGACCTGGTCTGCTAGGCCGATCGCTTTGTCTCGGTGTCCGCCCGGGCGGCAGACCTGGGCTGTGAACGTAATTGAGCTGTGTGCCATAATAAACCTGGGCTGGCATCTAACACCTTTCAGCTTAATTGGCCTACAAGAACCCTAGCTCCAAACACGGTCAGATTCCCAGATGCCTAGGAATTTCAGTACGTTGTTTTAAGGGATACAATTCAGCCCCAAATAGCCATGATATGTTACCTTTTTTATATTTTTCTCTCTCTCTTTTTTTTTTTTGTTTTGTTTTTTGGTTTTTTTGAGACAGTGTCTCACTATATGTAGTCCAGGCCGGTCTCCACCTCACAATGATCCACTTGCCTCAGATTCTCGAGTGCTGGGATTACAGGCATGTGCCATCATACCTGGCTTCTTTTTAATATATTTCTGAATCCAGTTTTCTCATGTTCCATTGAGGGTTTTTGCATGCGTGTTCACAAGAGACACCACTTTGTAACCAGACTGTCTTGTAATGTTGGAGCGGGTTGGTATGAGCATGGTTCCCAGCCACAGTGAATGAGTTGGGAAGTATCTGTCCTAGTAAGTTCGTGTGTAAGATTGGCGTCTTTCTTCTTTAACTATCTGACAGAATTCACTGGTAAGCCATCAAGAATTTTCTTGCTATTAATTTCAAATTTAACTTCTCTGGGATATAAAAGGTTATACTTTTTAAAATTTAAAAAATAAAAACACCCTTTCTCTGTCAGCCGTAGGGACGTGTATATTCCAGGGAATTTGTTCACTTCAAAATTGTCAAATATGTTGCCAAAAAAGATCTGTAACATCTGTTTCTTGCAGGCTTATGTCTGCTGCACATGGGCTAAGACAATTTCTTTTTCAGGAGGGAATAAGGGATACTGGGGCTTGAACCCAGGGCCCTTACACTGAGCTACATCCTCAGCTCTTTTTATTTTTTATTTTGAGATAGGGTTCTAAGTCACTAATTTTCTCAGGTGGACCTCAAACTTTTAATCCTCCTGCCTCAGTCTCTTGGAATGCTGGGATCACAGGTATGGGCCACTATGCCTGGCTAAGGCTGCTTTCTTATTGCAGATGCTGGTGCTACAGGCCAGGAAGGCTGCCTCCTCCTGCCCACCATGAAAGCCTTGGCTGGCACCCCTGTAAAAAAGGTAGGTAAGCAAGAGAGAAAGAGAACCCATTTCTTTGCTTGCAGTTTTGTGACACAGAGCTTGAGACTGAAGACTACAGAGCCAGAATGAACCGTCCATTTTTGGTTTGCTGAAACACGGACAGCTGTGCCAAAATGTGTTTGGACACGAGGGTGCGAGTTGCTGGAAACACGTCAAGGGGAGGGATGGCTGTGTGGATTCTCCTTGGTCTCTGTGCAGATTTCTTCCTTGCAGGCAGAGGGCAGGACCCTCTGAAACAGGGTCATATCAGACAAGGCAGACAAAGTGGCCGTATCACCAACCCAAGACAGAGAGGCCGGGAAGGTAGGCACTTTATCGGTAGGCTTCGTTGCTGACTTTGGGAAAAGGACTTCGGTTTCTGTAACCAGCCAGGGAGAGACACTAGTTCTTAAGGCTGCTTGGTGTGGACTGGAGGGCAGGAGAAGGACAGACAGAGGCTGCTTCTGAAGCTGAGCATTAAGGGGTTATTTTCTGATCCTATGGTAATTTTCTCCTCTCTCCCTCCCTCCCTTCCTGGGCTTAACCATCTTTTGTTTGGCTTTGAAAGGTGCTTCCCAGTATTACCCATTGTTTCCATTAAGACCGCTTACTGCTTGTACAAGTGACCTTTGACACCGGCAATACAGAGTACTCATCCCCTGTCTCAGGAGAATTCAGAGTGAGAGGGAAGGGCACTAGAACAGTGAGTTCCTTGGAACTTGTTTCTCCTCTCCCCACTGGCGAGGTCTGCACTCGGCTCATCTTGCTCCAATCATCTCTGCCGCTATGCAGGCAGCATTCGGGTAAAAATGATTGTGAAGCCCCCTGCCATGTAGCCCAGGGAGATCTTGACGCCAGACCGCAGGCTCACGAAGTTTGATAGATCGATTCAATTTATCTCAGCCACCAGATGAACTCCTCAGGAGTGTGTGCATCCTGTGGCCTGTCACCCAGCCAGGACAAAATTAACCAGCCCGGAAGCCGAGATGCAGCATCAGATCCTTGCTGCGACTTCTCCGACTCTAAATAGCTACCTTACCTGCTCTGGTGGAAACACGAAACCAAAGAAATCACGGCAGCATTTTGAACAAAAGCATTCATTTTTTCCAGGCAGTCAAAAGTTATTCAGGATAATTTGTGATCTGCACCATTTTGTCTCTTCGCCCCTAGTTTGTCATCTTCCTCTTTCAGCCCCTGCCTCTTTCCATAAGGGTGGCAGTTACTTTTAAATGACCTTAACTTTCCGATGTGGCAGAATCCCAAGTTTTATTTTCATTAGTCTCTCAGGGCAGAATGACATGGGGGTAGCTTGGTACCTACTTTGGACAGCAGATGTGAGACCTCACACCCAGTTCTGAGTCTTAATTTTCTCATGTGTAAAATGGGACTTGTTGTCCTTCCTTCACATGTTACCTGGAGGGTTAAATGAACTAACACACCAGGATGAAACCGCGCAGGACCTTGGGCTGCTCTGCCCAAACCCAGACCAGAGACACGGAGACACAGAAGTCAAGTGGCAGATCCAGGAACCTGACACACATTGGAAAGTAAATTCATCTGAGAATGAGAAACCATGGAGAGATACATTCTGCCATTCCTCAGCACTGTATTTGTCAAACACTGAACATAAAAGGCAGCATTTTGTGCATTCCCTGAAGAAGTGAAAGCAGAAATTCATACAGATATGTGTATGCCTGTGTTCACAGAGGCTTGATTCACAAGAACCAAAGGGAGACAGCCCAGCGTCCATCCACTGGTGGTCAGGTGAGCGACTGGGGGTCCATCCACACAAGCAAATACCACTCAGCTTCAAAAGGAAGGGGGTTCTCACACCTGCTGCAACTTGGGTGCACTGTGAGGACATTGTGCTGAGAGAAATAATCCAGTAACAGAAAGATAAAGACTGTGTGATTTCATTTATTTTTAAATTTTTTATCAGCACATGTGTGTAGTACATAATGTTTACGTTCCTTGTGTGCAGTCAGTACATGTTGGTACACGGCACGTTTTAATTGCTTTGTTCATCCCCTGTCCCTCCTCCCCTTCCCCCTCCCTTCATCTTTTGTTCCCTTTCCCCTCTCTCATAGAAGAGAAATCATATTATATTTAAGCTTGTTTGTCTGATTTCTTTTGCTTAACATTATGGTCTCAAGGTGCATCCGTTTTCCTACAAATGACTCAAATTTATCTTTCTTTATGGCAGAATAGTCCTGCACTGTATAAATATCGTATTTCCTTTATTCATTCATATGTTGATGGACATATGGGCTACTTCCAACATTTAGCTATTAGGAATCACACGGCTATAAACATGGGTATGTATATATCACTGTGATATGATGTCTTTGATCCATTCAAGAAGATGCTGAGAAGGGCAATAGCTGGGGTCAAATGGAATTTCTAGTTTCAGATTTCTGAGGAATTCTCCACAGTGATCTCTGTAGTGCTTGTACTAGTTTACATTCCCACCAACAGGGTAGAAGGGCTCCTTTTTCCCCATATCCTCTAACATATGTTATTTGATTCTTGATGATGGTCATTCTTTCTGGGGTAAGATGGAATCTCACTGTTATTTTCATTTGAATTTCTCTAATGTCCAGTAATGTTGAGGATTTTTTCATGCATTTATTGGTTATTTGTACGTCTTCTGTGAACTATCCATTTCAGTTGTCCATTTTTTTGATGGGGTCTTTTATTTTGGGAGCATCTGATTTTTTTGAGTTCCTTATATATTTTAGATATGAATCCTCTGTCTGGGGAGTTGCTAGCTATTTTTTCCCATTCTGTAGGGTGTCTTTTTACTCTGTTGATTGTTTCTTTTGATGTGCAGAAGCTTTGTAATTTGGTACAATGCCATTTGTTGATTCTCCAAACTATTTCCCATGCAACTGGGGTTCTATTCAGAAAGCCCTTGCCTATGCCTAAGACCTCAAGTGTTTCACCTATTTTGTCTTCCAGTAAGTTAAGTGTTTCTGTTTTAACATTTAGTTCTTTGATCCATTTTGATTTTAGTTTAGTACCTGGTGAGAGCTATGGGCTTAGATTCAACCCAGTTTTAAAACTGCATAGCCAGTTTTCCCAGCATCATTTATTAAAGAGGTTACTTTCCTCCAGTGCACGTTTTTAGCCCCTTTGTCAAAGATCAAGTAGTTGGATGTACTTGAGGTTGTTTCTGCATCCTCTGTCCTGTTCCACTCATCCTCATGTCTGTTTTAGTGCCGGCACCATGTTGTTTTTGTCACTGTAGCTTTGTACTAGAACTTGAAATCAGGTTATGATGCCTCCCAGTTTCCTCTTGTTACCCTGGATTGCTTTTGCTATTCTGGGTGTCTTCTGGTTCCATATGAATTTGAGGGTTGTTTTCTCCAGTTCTGTGAAGAATGCTTTTAGAATCTTGATTTGGATCACATTAAATCTGTATACCATTTTGGAAGTGTGGCCATTTTGACTATATTGGTTCTGCCTATCCAGAAACGGGTGCTATCTTTCCATTTTCTGATGTCCTTTTTGATTTCCTTTTTCAGAGCGCTGTAGTTTTCATTTTGGAAGTCTTTCGTTTGCTTAGTTAGGTTAATTTCTAAGTATTTCATTTTTCTGGGTACCATTGTTAATGGTATTGATTTCCTAATTTCTTTCTCAGTGGGTTCTTTATTAGTGTACAGGAATGCTATTGATTTTCGTGTGTTGACTTTGTATTCTGCTAAATTACTGAATTTGGTTAATTCCAAGGGTCTTTTGATGTATTTTCTGGGTCTTCTGTGAAGAGATAGGATCATGTAATCTGCAAATAATGATAATTTTCTTCTTCTTTTCTTATACATATCCCTTTTATTTCTCTTCCTTGCCTAATTCTTCTTGCTAAAGTTTTGAGTACTATGTTGAACATGAGTGGTGAGAGTGGACATCCTTGTGTTTTTCCTGATTTTAAAATAAATTTTTCAGTTTTTTCCCTATTTACTATGATATTGGCCGTAGGTCAGTCATAAATGGCTTTTAACAGATTACCTAATTTCCTCAGTGTTTTTATTAAGAACAAAAAAGATGAACAGAGCAAATATAGGAGATAAAAGAAAGATAAGAGGAAGAGGAAAAAGTTGGAAGGGAAAAAGAGAAAAGGAAAGAAAAGAAACTAAAAGAAGAGAAAAAAGGGAAGAAAACTGAAAACTGTCAAAAAACCTGATGAAGGAAAGATAAAAATAATACAAAATAGAAAAATCAGGCTGGGGATTTAGCTCAGTGGTTAGAGTGTTTGCCTAGCAAGCGCAAGTCCCTGTGTTTGATCCCCAGCACCAAAAAAAAAAAAAAAAAGAAAAGAAAAAAAAAAAAGAGTCAGTCAAAGAAAAAATTCCTGTGTTATTGCACGAGTGGTTTCTTCCCAAGATCTCCAGTCTGGGAACACAGCCAGTCATGATTTTCTCTGCTTACCTTTGGCCTGTGGGTCCTGGAGATGCTCTCCCTGCACTAGAGGCCTCTTTGTTGTCCCTGCACTGTGGTTACTGTCCAGTCTAAGGGGTGTCCTTGCTCCCCTTGGCAGATGGGAAACATATTTAGCCTTCTGTTCTTTGCTGGATGTAGGGTGCAGAGCAGGGGTTCAAGTGGGCTGTTGGACTTAATGTCCTCAATTGTAGGGTGTGGTTGCTCCCTTCTCTTCCCAGAGTTTGTCCTTGTCCAGGGTCAGGTCAGTTGATTATTCTTTACCTCTGCTGCTCTGGGCTGTGCTGCCCCGGGAATGGGCACCACTCCTATGGTGTAGGTGACTGTCTCACATAGGGGTTGGGCTCTCCCTGTGTGATCTCATTTATGTGAGTTGCCAGGAGACAGAAAGCAGAATGGGCTACCAGGGGCCAGAGAAAGGATGCGGAGTCTGTGTTTAATGGGTGTAAAGCTTCCATTTGGGAAGACGAACAGGTTCTGCAGATGGATGCATGGTGGGATGGATAATAATGTAAAGGTACTTAATCCCACTGCACACCTACAAATGGTTAAGATGGTAAATTTTGTTGTGTATTTTACTGCAATTTTAAAAAATAGCATGTTACACTATTATGTAGCTTGTTAAATTTTGCTTAAAATATATTCCTTGGTGATTTTTATTGCTGATTCCTTAACTTCCAAGGAACAGATAATTCCTTATTTTATACAAGTTGTTACAGAAAGAGAAAAGGAACCAAATGACTATTTCTTTTAACCTTGGATCCATGTAGAATAGTAGACAAAAACGCATAGACCAATTTAACTGATGAGCGAACATCTATTGGTAAATAAGTCCATCAACTTGCAAACTAATTAAAATTAACTGAAAATAATACATCACAATTAAGTGGACATCTCAGAGGACTATCAAGAATGTTCTACATTAGAAACTTTATCAATTTATCACATTAATAAACTAATTTTGATTGTCTCAAGAAGTACAGAAAAAGTATTTGATAAAATTATGTAGCAGTTTTATAATAAAAGCTCTCTATAAAAAAGGGAAAGGAACTAATTTCTTTTAATAAAAGCTGCCTACAAAACACAGCAATAGTGTGTGAGGAAGATTAGAAACAAGATGGATTTACTATCTAGAAAGACAACGGAGAAGCAGCCACAACCGTTCAAAGCAGTTGCATCAGGAGTGTTGGCAGCGCTTTGTTGGTCAGTCCTCAACTTAAGGGACTTGCAGGTTGTTCCTGACTTTTGCTGTTACAAGTCTTGCATCAAATATCACACAAAAAAAAAAAAATCCAAAAGAGATGTCGAGGTCAGAGGGGACACGCACTGGTAATAGGAGAGTCAGGCAGACAGCTTTGGCAGGTGTGTGCCTGCCCACGTGCTCTGAGAGCATTTGTTTGAAGGGCCAGTCCAGCAGTGCCACCGCAGTGTTGTCTGCCGGCTTGACCAGTCTGGAGATTAAACACGTCAGTGTGGATTGACATGCATTTGATTGCCATGAGTGAGACTGAACATCTCTCATATTTAAGTGTCATTGTATTTTGTTTTCTAAAAAGTTTCTATTCATATTTGTTACCCATTTTCTATTGACTTACTGGGCCCTTTCCTTCCTTCCTTCCTTCCTTCCTTCCTTCCTTCCTTCCTTCCTTCCTTCCTCTTTTCCTTCCTTTTTCTTTCCTTCCTCCCTCCTCTTTCTCTCTCTCTCTTTCTTTCTTTCTTCTTTCTTTCTTTCTTTCTCTTTCTTCTTTCCTTCTTTCTGTTGAGGATTGAACCCAGGGCCTTCATACTGAACTACATCCTCAACCTTGTTTAAATTTTTTTAATTTTGAAAGAGTGACTTGGTATGTTGACTCTAACTTTCACTCCTCCTCCCTGGGAGGAGACACACTGGGATTACAGAGATGGCCACCATGCCTGGCTTTGCTCGTTTTTTTAAGCTGTTTGTGCTCCATGGGGCAGATGGCTCTGATGTCAGTTGTCACCAGGTAGAAAGGAAGGAGCTACTCCTTGGGGAAGAGAAACATGCATGAGGAGATTTCACCATAAGGAATGGCATTAGGAAGTAAGTGTCAAACTGTAGGTGAGCCTGAGGCAGAGATATGGTTTGAGTCCCAGGCACTTATTATTTCCGCAGATTCCTGGCTGGATCTCCAGGCCCTGCCATCAATAACAGAAGGACCTTGTGTCCATGGCTCACCTACAGGGTCGTATACAAGTGCTGTGCAGACCTGGAGTCAGGAGGCTTCCAGTTCTGCTGCTAACCTGGGAAGTCTGCTCATGAGTGGGCATAGGTGTAGGGACAGAGGAACAGGCATTATTTTCATACCTGAGGACATAAAACAAAACGGCGGGGCCTATGACTAAGAAGGCATGAGAACAGGGTTGGTATCTGATAAAAAAAAACAAAACATGTTTTACCATGCCATGTTAGCCATTATTCTAAGTGTTTTATGGAGATTAGCACAAAGCCCAGACCCCAGAACTCCCCCATTTTTGATTCAAGATACATTCTGTCTTGAAATTCATTGAGAAGGAAGCTTGAAAGGTTTTTAAAATAGTAAGAGCGTGGTGTTCTTTAAAATTAAGGTAGCTAATTCTGAAGGAAAGAGATGGTGAGATAACCAGATCAGTAAGTACGACTGGCCACAACTGGCACGAAAGTCTTCGCTCCTTAGTCATTGTGACCTGCAGGCCTGGACAGGTGGAACGCAGAGAACAGAAGACAGGGAAGATGGGGACGTTTGCGATCATCAAGGATACAGTCGCAGGGGACATGGGGACAGGATTCTAAGGGCCACAGTAGGTACCCCGGGCCCTGAGGGACCTCCAGGGCTGTCAAGGAACATGAGAGCAGCCGATGTCATAAAGGGAACGTTGCACAGCTTGGCACTGTGGAAATCAGCTTGGTATCTGTCTGTTACTTATATTATTTGTTAATTTGGAAGAGCAGCTGGTTTGCTGATAGTTAAATATTAATACAGTGAATGTTCTGTGCAGCAGTAACCAGTCCTACTCATTTCAAGTGAGTTATTTTAATGAAGGCTCAAAATTCACAAAAAATCAGAGCTGAAACCAAGTTATACATACTTCATAAACCTTACTCGCTACAAGGAAAAATTTTCCCTTTTAAATTATTAATGCCTGAAAAATAAAACCTTTGAAAAATGATAATGTTTGTATAGGTTAAAACCCATTGTAAATGGTTTGTTTCTTCTTTACAAAGATAAAACAAAAATTAAAGAATTAGGTAGGACTATATGGAATGTAATAATTTGGCTAATTATTTTAGTTTTAGTTTAAACAAAAAATAATTGGTAAGTGTACCACTATATTCACAATTACTTAATTTCAAGAAGCTCAGATTAGATACAGTTTATTCTGAAATTAACAAAATGAAATCTACTTTAACTATACTGATATATTAACTAATGATGATGTTATCATAATTCGCTGATAAGATAGTTGCCAATATGCTAAATTAGTTAAATACTTTGATAATTTTTTCAATATAATATGGTCAAAGTAAAACAAGATAATTTTTTTTTCTTTACCAAGAACATGTATTGGTACATTGTACACATAGTGATCGCATTCATTGTAGTTAATTTGTACCTATACATGATGCATCTTGGGTCCCCCCTTCTTCCTCACCCCTCCCTTCCACTCCCCCTCCCTTCCCTATTTACAGTAGCTTTATTTACATTTTTCCCCCTTTTCCTTTTCTTTTCTTTTTCCTTTCCTTCTTTTCTCCCTCCTCCCTTTCTAATTCTCGTCCTTATTGAATATTATCTTTCTTTTACTTAGTATCTATTATACTTTTTTTGTCCTCATTTACACTGTTCAATGAATAGGGTCATGACAGTTGGTGAATGTGAAAGATTACTGTTTATTTTAGTGTAGAAATAAAAAGAAAAGGAAAAGAAGCACAAGAGAAGTGCTCAAGGAGAAAAGGGTACTTTGAAGGAAGGAAAAGAAGATGCATCCTGCAAGCAGGATGGACCACTATAATAACCACAGAGCAATGATGCAAAGTCAACTGCTGCTGTCTTTTCATAGCTCCTCTGATAGTTGGTCCAGGGGGGTCCCACTTGATCTCCTGATAGATGAATGGTACCAGGTGCAGAGCTCAGTTTGATCTCATGTTGGGCCCTGGAGCTGCTGCTCTGTGCCTGTGATTAACAGGTCTCTTCAACAGGCAGCTTATGCCCAATTGCTCTAGCCACTTTGCCATGCCCTAGCCTCCTGCCTACTTCTACTTCACTCTAACTTTCCACAAAAAGCATAAAAAAAAAAATCAAAAACCTCCAGATGTGACCAAGTGAGATTTACGGTCCTGCTGGAAGTGGCAGATGTAAGTGCATCCTCTCAGCAGGATAAGCCACCTTTGCTCAAGGAGCCTGGACTGGGCTGACACCACTCCCCCCCGCACAGCTGGACCAAAGCTGCTTCAGCCCAGATGAGAAAAATTCCAGCCTGGGCTGACTACGCCCAGTGTGGAGAAATCTCCAGGGTCCACTAGTTTGTGAGTCATTTGGGCAGCTGCGTGGGCATGTGGAGCGGCAGAACATCCTCATGATGGGTAGGCAGAGGACCGGCACTCCTGGAGAAGCTTTCTTTGATCATGACTACAGAGGAATGATAATAGATGAACACCTGTGAGCTCATTTGACACCCAGATGGGGCCTATACCAGTGTGACCAGCTCGCCTGGAGCCTCTGATCCTGGTTTGTTTTACTTAGATGGTCTCTAGACTCAATAATTTTCAAGAAAGCAGATTCAATACAGGACATTTACGAGTTACAATATCACACACACAAGCCAAATGCTGGAAGGGTGCAGAATGTCTGTCTATGCACTGGAGTCCTAAAAGATCCAGTCAAGGGCTGGGAGCCCACAGCCATGTTGTATGTACATCTGTGTCTGCACTAAAAGGCTGAAGAATCTGTACTGGAGCCAGGATATGATGCTCATGGTGGAGATGAAGACCAGAGCTACCTAGAAGCAAATAGTAGCCATCCCTGACAACAGCAAGACCCTGAACTCCTCCTGCAACAAACAGGGAAATCAGCCACAATAGAACTTCTCCTGGCAAACAGTTGACCACCAATATTCTGCTTCTATTCTCCTTTGTACTATGTTGGCGGCAATCTTCGGGTGGATTTTCTACACCCAGAACCACAGCAACTCAATCCCTCTGGGTGTTCCTGCTCAGTGTGGATTAACCATACCAATCCACACCGTCCCTCCTAGAAGGGTCGCCAACCTTCCCTGTGCTTAGCACTCCCTTCTCTTCACGGTCTGGCCTTTGTGTGCACATCTCTGCTCTGCCTAGTTTGAACTTTCATGATATGCAATCAAGCCATATATACTTTTCCACCACCTAATTATTTAGTTACCTGGATTTAGTAAGTCCTCTACCCCGAAGCTGGCTTCTTGTGATCACCTTGCAGCGCTTAGTTCTATGAACATCCATCACTTACACACATAGTCTACAGGTGATGGGCAAGAAAAAACAGGGTTTCCTGTTTTTATGGATAATGTTGCTGGTCCCTGTTCCTGATACACCTGTGTAGTAGTTTTCCAGGGTATTTACCTGGGTGTGGAGGAAGATGATCTACGGGGCATGTGACACCAACATTTCCATCAGAACAAACGTTCTGTTAATCTGGTTCACATGCAGTCACATCTCCTGTGTCTTAATTTGCATTTTCCACACTGCTGATGAGGCTAGGCACTTTTGTATGTGTACTGGTGCTTGTGTTTCTGGAAAATGTCTAATCATATCTTTGCCCCATTTCCCCCAGGTTCTTGTTTTGTTACTAATTTGTGGCACGTCTTAAAATGAATTTTGGATATTACTCCTTGGCCATTTCCAGGTAACAAAGTCAGCCTTTGTCCGGTTTTCAAAAGCACATGTGTTTGGGGGATCTCGTATGTGCAAGGTCATGTCACTGTCATGATACATCTCTAGCCCAGCCCTAGATGGCCCATCCTGTCCTGCCCTTTGACCCCCAAGGCTTCCCCCAGGAGCCCGTGAGCACTAAGACCGGCCCACCTTCCTCTCTCTGCTGCCCACAGAGCCTACCTCTGCCACCAGAATGACTGACAGTCAAGTTCTCGTACTGTGCCATCACAGGCAAGAGCAGACCCTGCGATCTCACCTCCCAGCACAGTCTGTGAGAGTTCTCAAGCAGGTCCCACCGCAGGGAGAGTTCTGGTGTGAGCCATGGCCCTGTAGCAAAGGACCCTCCACATCTGCTAACTGAGCCTGAGGAGGGGCCTTGGGGATGAGGGGAATCACCAGCCACCCCAGGTGACATTCCCCTCATGCCCACCTGCAGCTGTTTGCAGGTTGAAAATGCCCTTTGCCTGTGCTTCTTGTTCCTCTTCTTCCCACCCCCGGAGATGTGCTTTTAGTTATTCTCCAGTGTCTTCTTGTGAGCTTGAGAGGGCAGGAGCTGGTGGCAAATACTCCAGGCTACAATTCCAGAACTGACTCCTGGATCAGCAAAATGCTAGACATAAAGAGGGAAGCGAGCATCTGGAGAGGAGGCGCAGGATGGATGCAAATGTTGCAGACTGATCAGAGCTGGAAAATGTAAGTGAGAATGCACTGCACACTACTCACTCCTCTCAGTCCCAGGCAGCTCACTGAGTCATCTTCCATGTAGCTCAGCTGCAAAGAGAGAGAAATCAATTGCACAGCATTCTCTAGCACAAACTATGTGAGGTGCATCCATTCTATAGAAGCAAACTACTTAGCATTTACCCCGGATGGAGGCTCTGATGATCACAGGGAAGAGGACTCTGGGACCACTCAGGTGGTAGTGCTAACCCCTTCCTACTTGGCCTCAAAGCAAGTTCTCCCTCCATCTTCTTCTCTCTTCTCTGTCTCCCTCTTTCTCCCTCTCCCTCTCCCTCCCTTCCTCTGTATTATTTACCTCTCTACCCTCTTTCTCTTCTTCCCTCCTTTACTTTCTTTTTCTTCCTGGAAGTAAAAAATTGGTCGGGTTTGGGCAGGGGAAATTTTCAGATACCTGTGCACTGAATTGTGATGTGATATGGGTCTCTTACCATATTATCTTGCCACACTTTGTAAGAGTAGGGCTAGTTTCATTATTTCCAAAACCTTTCCCTAAGATTATACACATTTAGGACAATTAAGAAATGTAGTTTATTTTCCAAATGTCATACTAATATTGGGAAAGTAGAGCAAGGATGCTGAGGGACAGGTTCCTGGAAATCTGTCACTGCTAATGCCATTGTACCCTTGAATTTGGAGCAGCCACCTTCCCATTGGTCAGGATCTGCTATGGAGTAGACATGCTCAGCCGCATGGTGCCTAATGAGCTTGGTCTTATCTCCCACATGTGGGTTCGAGTGTCTGCTGGACAGGGTTGCCTTGGGTTGGGGCAGTGGGCTGCAGATCCCAGGCCAGCTTGGGTCTCTCCATGTTTCATCTAGAGCCCAGGTTGAAGGGACAGCAGCAGTCTGGGGCCTGTTAACGCACACTGAAGGCCATCAGCTCCCATGCTGATGGCTGAAGCTGGCCCAGCAGAGGGCTCTGCTCACCAGTCATCCAGTAGAGAGCAGCAATCAAGACACAGGGATATGTGACCAAGTCTACTAGGTGTGCTAAAAATATAAAGCATTAAAGTCAATAAAAAGTTTAAAATATTAGGAGTAAACCACCTTAAGTATTAATAACAAGTAATAGAAGTTAAGATTTTTGGAGTGCTACATTGAATTGTTTCTCTGATATGAGAAACCATAACTGTAAATAAGGACAAAGAGATGTAATAGATATTATATAAAAGGAGGATGGTGCGCAGAGGAGAGGAGTACTAGAAAGAAAGAAGGCAAAAAGCAGAAAGGCAACAGGGGAAAGAGAGGGGAAAGGGAAAATATGGAAAATGATGAATGAACCTGATACAAATGGGGGGGAGGGAGGGAGCAGAGGGGAGGGGCGGGGGAGAGGGGGAGAACCAAGATGCATCATGTATAGGTACAGAATAATTGTAATGAATGTGACCATTGTATGTAGAATGTACCAATACATGTTCTTGGTTTAAAATTAAAAAAAAAAGATTTTTGGAGTGCTGCCGTGAGCTGGCCAAGTGTTTGTGACCTTCTTTATGAGCACCTAGTCCATGAGATCTTGGCAGCATGGAGCTTCCTGTAGTGTTTTGGAACAAGCGCATTTGATGTTTCACTGAATTTGGGGTATAATTGAGGTGTCAATAACTTGTACTTGGAGATAAATCTGCTAACAGTGTAGCTTTGTCGTTTTAACTCTTTACTGTGGTGCAATGGTTTAATACATTGGTTTGATATTTGCAACCAGGACATGACTAAAAATGATTCATGAAATTTCCCTGTTGATGAGACATTTCCCAGCATGGGTAAGCAATCACGTGGTTTTTAAACTAATTCAACGTGGAAGCATCTGAATAGTGCTCTTTTACAAGCACAGAAACCTTATACAGCCCAGATGTGACTTGTCCATGTTCACGTGTGACCCAGCACCATGTGACATTGCACCCAACAGTTGCACACAGGTAAATGCTCCCCTGTGCAGCCTTTCAAGAGCATCTTTTTTGGGCCACAGGTGCTGCTCAGCATTCTCTTTCTCTGTTCACAGCACTCTGCTTGGGTCAGATGGACAGCTGCCAGAATCCCAGCAACAGAATCAGTAATCTGCTGGTCCTTTGTGTGCAGGAGCCAACCGCTTTAGCTGGGTTCTTCACTCTCCACCCCGACCTGTTCTTCCTGTTCACCTCTCCAGGAGAGGATGCACCATCACTGAAGACATGGGAAGCTTCGGCAGGCAGGGCTAACAGTGAGGAGCCAGCCAGGCCAGCATTTGGTGGCAGACCTGACCCTTGGAGCAGCAGCATATGTGTGTCCTAGGCCTGCGAGAGAGCCCAGGGCCTCTGTGCACAGTGAGTCCAAGTTTACCTGATGATGATGTTCTGCTTGAAGGAACATGGACAGGAGCTGTAGAGAAGGAAGCAAGTGACAGAAGCTGGGAGACAGCGCCCTCCTGTCTCCCTGCGAGACACGACACAGGCCAGCTCCTACCGATAGCTCGCCAGGACCATTTAACCAAGAGGAGAGGACAAGGTGCTCATCCAATGCTCCTGTACTAACAGTTTAGAGAAGCTCATGAAGCCTTTTTGTGTGGACTACTCTCTTTCAAATTTAACTTTATTTTTGTGCACAATTTTACTGAAATTCAAACCTGATTCATTTGTAGAGAAAAAGATTTCAGTCCTGCAACTTTTTATGCTTTAAAACTTGAAACCCGAAATCCTTCGTCTCTTGATTGAGGTTATTGAACGCTGAATGAAAAATTGAAGTAAGCAAATATTCTCCCCTCTGAGCTCTCTGGTCACGGCAACCAGGCACCTACCTACAGGTAACTCCCCACCAGGGACTTCTCTAATGGTCCTTCTGGGAAGGACGCTGAAATGCACAGCATATATGCCACACGGCAATGCACGGGGTTTCCCAAGTAGCTGGAGCCTGTCACTTCACAGCTGGAGACAGTGAGGAGGACTCGGGAGCATCTACAGGTGCTGCTATTGGTGCCATTTCCAAGCTCCGGCCATACTGAGTGCCTGAGTGCCCAGCATGCAGCAGGGGAACCTGCACTGTGATGGGGTCCAAATAGGATGCTACCTCTGACTGCTCTTAGCATGCGGCCAGGGCTGATGGGGCTGGGGACACCAGGGCTTACCAGTTACCTACCATGTTCAGGGTCCACATCTGGAGAATGGCAAAAGGGGGTTTCCTCAGCCTCCTCAGTGACAACAGGAGGAAAGTGCTTGATTCAGAGTACACAGCACCCGTGTGTGAACTGGTTTTGTCTCCAGTCACCTGCGTTAGCATCCAGGGCATTGGCAATGGACAAGTTCAATGTCTAGGGAGGAAGTCCTACACCAGTGGTGGCGAACCTATGGCATGCAGTTTGTAGCTAGCTGTTTGTTATCACTGAAAGCTCTAAAAGGCTTGCCACCAGTGTCCTACACAATGATGTGACTTCACTGGGCATGAGCTGCTTCTCAGCTCTCTACCAACCAGCTGTAAATGGTGACACTTCACCCAACTCCCTGTTTCATTTCTAAACACACAGCAGCGAGATCATTAAGTCTGTGTGGGTACTGCAGAAAGGGTTAGAGGTGGCACTGGGAGCATCCATCCTTGGTAGGAATGGTACCCACGGTGGCTTAGCAGGTGCATAAAATGTAGAGCAACTGAACCTGTCTGTGTACTATCACGTGGGTCATCTGATCAATTCCTTGTGACTGTGTAGCGGGTCACAGTCCCTACAGATGGGAGAGCTGGGCTCAGAGAGAGGGTCATGAGCTCTGACACACCTCTGGCCCACGAGAGGGGCCGGCCTGAGTGCAGGTTCTGCCTCTCACCTGCCTGCAGCTCCTGCCTCCCTGCACCTCAGGACCCCAGTCTTACCAGGCAATCATGCCCTCCCTCTGATTTCTCACCAACAGGCTGCAGACTCATGAAGTCGCCCAGTGGTGAGAGCTGCCTTGACTATAAGATGAAACACCAACTTTGCCATAAGAAACTTCAAGGCAATGAAAATAATTACTTAGTAGGATTATAAACCTCATCTGGGCAGAGTGGCCACTGAGGAGCTGTAATTGGCATCGTTATATTCATTACTGACAGTCACACAGTGCACATAAAACTGACCGGAGTATCCGAGCCACAGGCTCTGCCCCTCCCCAGCACGCAGCTTCCTGTGTGCATCTTTCAGGACCAGGCACGAGATGCGCTGGGTCCTGCGAGGCTGGTGTGAAAAGGATACTGTGGTGTGGGCGAGGTGGGCCCATCTCTGCGCTCCCTGGAAAACTGGGTATCTGTGCCCAGCAAGTGCTGCTTGAGTGAAGGTGTATGAGACAAGAAAGGAATTAATTACCTGCTTCCTGTTCACAGGAACACCCAGGCCTCCACTTGTCTTTGTGACCTCATTACAAACATTGCATCCAACCCAGGCACTTCTTTTGGATTAAAATCATACATTTATGTAGCACTTTGTAATTTTCAAATTCCTTAGTATTTAAACATATTTCTTTAACACAAACATGTGCACACGGTAACAGATGTGTGTGTTCACAAAAGTGATGTCTGCAGGACATTGTGCTGGTTTTAGACAAAAATCACCTCAGCAAAAGGCCATAAGCACCAATCCAGATGGGCTCAGACATGCAGAGGCTTGACTTTGGTTTGACCACACAACCAGCTTCCCAGATCTCTTAGCTCGATGGTGTCAGGAATCCTCAGAGTAAAACACAAAACAGTACTGACAATCCAGGGTGGGCTCCCTAAATCCTAACTGGGACCAAAGCCACAAACCATCATCTCCCTGGGGTCTGGTGTGTTCTTCAGTGGGAGAGTGCGTGTGTCTGCTTCCTATGGAGATGCTGTGTGGCTCTCCTTGTCACACAACCACAAGACGCCGAAGGTGATGAGCCCCTCCGTGTTCCAGCTGAGGTAATAGTGTCCCTCAGCAAGAGCTCCACCCTTCATAGGTCCCCAGGCTTCAAAGTCATACCGCAAAGCTGTCACCTCCCTGTGCACCTGGAGAGGTGGTCAGCACGGTGCCTTTACCCGTGTCTGAAGTACCCTGGCCCCCAGGCTTGATGATTTGCGAGATCGACTCCCAGGACTCGGAAAGCTGTCCTGCTTGGTGCCACAGTGCATCACAGCAAAGGAACACAATGAAAGTCAGCGAAAGGAAAAGCTGTGGCAGAGTCCAGGAGAGGCCACCATGAGCTGCCAGGTGTCTCCCCCAGCGGAGGCAGGAAAGCCTGAATCCTCAGAGTGATGATTTTGACAATGTGTGAGTGGCATTACCAGCCAGGAAAGCCACCCGAGTCTTGGCGTCCAGGGCTTTTCTTGGGATCTGTCAGGTAGGCAGAGAACACCAAGTGGGCTCAGTCAGCCCAGAAGTCAGATGACACAGGGTGGCCCAAGGGCCTGCCTAAGTCACTGTCAGGTACAGTCTCTCCACAGTGCTCCAGGTCTCCTCCCACCAGCAGGGGCCAGGTCCATCCATGGGAGCCTCAGGCCTCAGGCCTCAACTGACCCTACCCATCCTCAGGACAAGTTCGCACCTGAGACCTGTTGCCTTCAGAGCTACTCTGGTGGTGCCTCTGCAGAGATTACCACCTTCCTCATGGCTGCTCTGTGTCCTCCTCTGCTGGGCCTTGTTGCCCAGGCCCTGCCTAGGCCGCACTTCTGGCAGGACCATCCCACTGAGGAGGTGAGCAGAGGCCTGACACAGACAGATGTGGATGAGAGACTCACGGGCAATTGCTGCCCCATTGTGTTCTGGATGTCAGATGGGGGCCAGGCACCTAGGACCCTGAGGAGCAAGATTCACTTGGTCGGCCTTCCGGTATGTGAGTCTCTTCAGAGAAAGAAAGAGACAGAGATAGAGAGATGCCCTGCTTTGTAATTGTCAACCTTCTGATTTGGTCTGTAGACCTCTCTAGAGGGTGGCTGTGAATTCTAGAGATGGCAGGAAGGAGTTAGGATCACATGTATGTTGGGCGAGTCAAGAGCAGGCAGCTGACATCTCACACGTGACAGCAGAAGCAGCTGAGTCCTACAGACCCCAGACAGAAGAGGTGGCGTGCTCTGCAGGGCCAGTGGGAAGAGTGTCCTAGACTGTGCCCCCAGGCAGAATATGGGTATCAGAGAGGGATCCAAGGGCCTAGGCCATACTGGGTACAGACAGCCCCCAGCAGATTTCCCAGGAAACTTACAGTCAGGAGCAGAGTCACACGTGACTGAGGTGGTCCCTGCAGCACAGACACGCAGCCCACACAGGGGGTGACCCTTCCTGCTAGATTGAGTGTTGTTCTATCAGTTGCATTTGGCTCATGGGGACAGTCACTGGGGTCAGCAGGGCCATCCTGATGCCTGCAGGCAGTCCAAGAAGTCGTGGAGTTCAGAGGAACTTCAACCATCGCTTGTCTGCAAGGGGCTCGCTGAGGTTCTGATGGAAAGGGAGACAGACACCAGAGTGAGGGGAATTAAAAAGCTCCCAAATGGCTGGAAGAACTCCACAGCTCTGCCCCACCAGCCAGTTCTGCATCCAGGCAGTGCAGGCACTAAACAGCTCAGTGAGAACTCTCCTCCTGTACAAGACAGGCCGGAAGCCAAGACTCAGCCTAAGAAAGTGCACCAGCTCACTTCCAGGGGCAGCAGCCCTTCCAGAGTGGGCAGGTGTTCCTTGGCGCCTGCAGCTTGTATAATTTCTTCCAGCCTCAACACAATCCGGCCTTCCATGTACGCACAGAGGACCCTGCTCCTGCCCTATTAACTACTTGAAATAATTAGCAAATTCTTGTGTTTTTAAATTCAAAAAATTAAAAGAGTTTTATTATTCGAATGTCATCTCAACTGGCTCTCAGTTTAAGCTTTAGATGTGGCCGTTCCTTGTTAGCAACTGCAAGAAGCCATATTCCACCTCCTCCCTGATTCCTGGCAGGTGAGCACATGACTCAGCTATGTTGTTTTGTTGTTGTTGTGTAAGACACAGAATTGTCCCCATGAACAGGACTGTGGTCCAGGGGGCGGGGGGGAGGAGGAGTGTTGTGAGTACCCACACTTGGCCAAACCATGCCGGATGTGTATACAACTACATATGTTGTCAATGATTAATTAACTTAGATGACAGGATTGTAAATCCATATGAACTTGACTCCAAAGATGTAATCCCTAAAATGGCAGCGCCCCCACCTACCTCACCAGAGGAGTCCAAACAGAGTTGTTTCTGTTTCTGAAATCAAAAAGTTGAAATGGAGTTTTAAAAATTAGGGTTATTTGCTAGGTTTGGTGATGCGCATCTATAATCCCCACACTTTTGAAGCTGAGGCAGAAGGATAGCCCAGTTTGAGCCCAGCCTGGGCAATTTAGAGAGATTCTGTCTCAAAATATAAAATATTAAAAGGGCCTGGGGGTATAGTTCAGTGTGAAGGCCCTGATTCTCTCCTCTGAATTAAAACAAAACTTAAACATTCTAAAGCTAAGCTATTTTTCCTGGGTCCTTCTGCTGGTAGCAACGTTTCCATCCCAGCCCTAGCACGATGGAGGTTTTAGCAGAACCAAACTTTCAACGTTCTTCTAGTCCATCTGTTGGGCCAGAGCCTGGCTAAATCGGCACATGCATATTTCTGCCCCTCCTATGAGTCGAAATACTTGTGACCTTTCACTTCTTTATCATAAAATGAGGGCATTATATTGCTTTTTAAAAAAGATTATGTATCTATGAATTTCATTTGAAGAAACATTACAAAATACCTGTTACGATAGAGGTGTTGGGTTTGATAAAGTTGAAACTGTATTAATCAGTACTAACTCATGGGGGCTGAGAATATAGCTCAGGGCAGAACACTTCCCTACTATGCACAAGGCCTTGGGTTCAACCATCAGCACAAAAGTAAAACAAATAATGCTTTCTTCTCCTTCTTCCTCCTGCCCTCCCTTTTTCTTATTATATGGCAATGCTGGAGATTGACCCCAGGGTTTTGTACACGTTGGACAAGTGCTTTACCATCTAGCTACACCCCAGGTGCCATGGTTATGTTATGATTCTTGGGATAGAGACATTTTTATGAATCTCTCCTAAAAATTTAAAACTCTTAAAAGAATCTAGGGCTGGGAGTGTAGCTTAGCGGTAGGACATGTGTTTATCATATTGAAGAACCTGGGTTCAATCCAAGCCACCAAAAAAAAAAAAAAAATCCATCTATTTGTATGGGATCAAATATTGAGGTAACAGAGATAGAAAATAATTCAGGACACTGGGAAGTTTCCTAGGCCCTTAGAACCTATCTTAGAGATACATGTTGTGTTAACAAGCTGCGGCGTCTGGACTTCGCCTGAAATATGATCATTCGTGTGGCTGCTGTGGGATTAAATTGGTAATTATCAAGCTGAGGAGCTAGTAATTATACCTGTCTTGGGAAAGGGAAAGGGATTGTTCGTCCCCAACCACAAGCAAGAGGCGGTGTGGCCTCCTCCGCTGCCCCGTGGACAGCAGTCATGAGTGTGAATAGTAAATACCCAGCTCACGGCCGTGGAGGCGTTCATCCCTTCCCAGCGCTTTCTCTAGGAGCCTGGTGCAAGTGCACACATGTACAATGAACCTCGGCTGGGGTAGGACTCCTGTGACCATGGAGGTGTGCCCCGATGGGTCTCCAAGCTACTCTCTGCCCCTATATTCTCTCCACAGGTTACCAGGAGCAGGGTAGACCCTGGATCTCCTTCCTCTTTAGCAAACGAAAGTGAGAAAAAGAGACAATGATTGGAGAAGTCAGGCAAATACCTGTTTCTGTCCAGATTTTGCAAGTTAATGTACAGTGCAGACTTTCTTTGCCTTAATCAGTCAGCCAAGCAATTTCGCCTACTCCTGCTCTTTCTTGGGCATGCTGAGGAGAGGAAAGCACATGAAATGATCTCAGACACGGCTGGCTGCTTTGATGCATGTCTGTCTGTGGTCTCAGGTGAGACCTGTATTCTGTTGGAGTCCAAGATCACAGGGGCCCTCGGGACGCCCAGCTTTCTATACTTGGAGGTAGCTTTGAAGATACATTAGCCACTTGTTACTGTTTGCTTTAAAGGCAAACACTTCGTATTCTTCTCTATGTCAAGTTCTTCTGCTACGCTGGTACAGCTGTGGTTTAATGTATCCCCTGCTCCCACTCTGTACTGGTGTATTTCAGAGGGTGATTCAGCAAATTTCTTTAGATCAGACGTCCAGTCCCCAGTGTTTATGCAGGCCGGGTGGGCTGGGAGGCACAAGGGGCATGGTCAGGTCTGCCTTCCCAGTTGTCCCTGGATCACATGCTGTGGATGGGCAGGAGGCACCATCCCGGCCTGTAGATGCTCCTGTCCTGAGAGCCAGGGAGAGATTTAAACTGCCGCCTTTTTCCTACTGTCCGTAATTAATGGATCCCAACCCTCTGCCCTAGGTGGTCTCTTCACGGTTTCACCATGCTTCTGCGAAGGAGGCGTTTTCCCCACTCTATGGAAGAGTTGAATCAGCTAAGGATGCGAATTTCTTAAATAATGAAGCACTTAAATTGTTTTTCATGAAAAGCCTCCAGAATCCATTCAATGGCAGTTTGGAACCAGCCCTAGAAGAATGAACTTGCGCAGAAGCCAGCTCATTCAGTCAAGGAACTTTGGATGTCACAGCTAAAAATTGCTTGGGCAGAACAAGGTAACTCTACCCAGTGGAGACACATGACCTGTGATGAGTGATGGTGCCTGTCTACACTCGCATGGAGTAACTCTAAAACGCCCTGCTTGGCATCCAGTCAACAAGAGGCTTCTCCTACTCCCTTCCTATAAATTCCCCGGACACCAACTAATCCAGACGCAGGTTGGACCTTTCCTTTCCCAACTCCAGCTCCCTTATCAGTCAGCCTCATGATAAAGCTCTTTAATTTTGCAAAGTCTGTTCCCTGACTATGGGCATACTGAGTGCCTGCAGCAGCCCTAGCACAGTAGCCAGAGAGCACTGAGATTCAGAATGTGAAGTCGGGGAAGTAGCATGACGTTGGGTTCAGGCTGACTGACCTGCTCTGGACACAGACCTGTGTGGCTGTGTGGCCTTAGGCTATGGCTCAGACACTATATATTTACCAAAGCCATGACCCTTCCCTCCTGGCTCCCAGGCAAAGCTGCGTCCTCAGCGTTTCTTGGCACAACCCTGGACATGAGCAGCCCCCGATGCCCCATGCAGGTTGCTTCTAGAGCCTTTCAAGGGGACCTCAGGCCTCTCTGTCATTCATCATTCTCCAGCCAAATGGGAAGGATGGTACGAAGGGGGAGACACAGAACAGGAACCCAGAAGGGCCTTGCAGAGGGTTGATTTGGAAGTGGGAACATGGACTCTATGCTGAACTTTTCTGAGTAAAAGTTAACTTCTTGGGCAAGTTAGTAATTTAAGGAAGCCGTGTCTCAAAACAAGTTAAAAAAAAAAAAAGTCTGCAGATGTAACTCAGCACAAAAACCCTGGGTTCCATCCCTAGTAACTTCTTTGGGATCAGGTCACTGAGAATTGGAGTCTAGTGGCCCCTGGAAGCCTGGATTTCATATATCCACCCAACGTGGGGGGAGGTGACACCCACTGTGCTTCACTGAGGCCAGGACTGAAGGGCCTGAAGTGTGCAGGTGCTGCTAGGCCATGTCCTGGGTAGGTGCTGGCTAAACATTTATCTCTCTTCCTTTAATGCAGTCTTCCATCTCTGATCGCCTTGGCTGCCTTTGCTGGATCCTTCACTTTGGTCATTTTCCTGAGATAGTAATCACTGTAACTGCTCATAATACTTCAACCAAGATGGTGCCAGGACTGAGCTCTGGGTCACACCTGTCTCCTGCCATGTAATTCTTCTGTAACATTATGTCTCCAGAGTCAGAGCACCAGGATGCATAGACCTGTCCATCAAACTTCTACCAGTAGCAATGAAGCTTGAGTTTCATAATTACAAGGTTGGTGAAGTTCCCCCTGTTTGGAATAGCCTGAAACCATGCTCTAATAGCTCCTAATTACACATCTCTGCCTGTGTACAACCAGTCAGAAGCATGCTGGGTGTCGGCTCCTTGGAGAAAGCAAAGGCTCCTACTGGGAAGGGACAACCCTGATACCCAAGATGGCTGTGTGCAGCCCCTGCTCCTGTGACATGTCAGGTACAGGAGACTCCATGTGCCAGAGCCCCTAGCCCCACAGCAGGGTCCCCTGGTTCAAGGCTGTGGGTGAACACACAGAGAAAGCACAAAGGCCTGTCCTTGAGACCAGAGCAGCCTGGAAGCTGAGGACCCACTTCCATGGCAGAAACTGAGGGAGGACTCCAGGCCCAGTGGGTCCCAGGACCACACTTCACAAGTGGCCACTAACAAAATGGGATTGTGTGAATACTCACACATACACCCCTTACCAATCATGCACTATATACCAGGCGCATGCCACATGGTGTGTGTCACCTTGCTGCACACACTGCTACAGCCAGCTCTCAGACGAGGACTTGCTGAGTCTTGGTGTCTGGTCACAGGTGGAGCCAGAGGCTGAACATGGGTCTGACCACATCTACACCCGGTCCCACCTGTGCCATGGGTGCAGGTCTGGATGAAGCTGCATAAATGGCTCCAGACGGGTCAGAGAGAAGCCAAATGTGTTGGCACAGTCATTGCTCTCTCTCCCATTATGTGGTCCTGAAACATGACACCCACAGTGCTAACTGGCGCTTAGCACAGGGCGGTTTCCCACTGGAGAAGCTGGGCTGGGACAGAAGTCCCCTTCTCCAGAGTCTGTGAATTTATGGGCAGAAGTAAACAAACTAAGTGCGGATTTTAACCAACTGGATGTTTGCAAACGTGGCATGAATCCTTACTGGCTGATCTAGAGACCAGGCCAGGCCAGCCAAAGGCCCCAGTGTGTCCTGGGCAAGGAGCACATGGCCGGGCAGAGTGGCGCACCTGTAGTTCCAGCTGTCTGGTAGGGGCATTGAGAGCAGGAGTTCAAGAACTAGGAAAAATAGCACGACTTTGACTCAAGGAAAAAGTGGACACAAAGCAGTCAATTAAGAGGCTGAAGGGGAAGCAGGCAGAAAAAGCCTGGAAAGAAGTGAACCCTGCAGTGGCAGCCACTAGAGGTAGGAGGGTAGGGACAAGGTGGATCGTCAGGGGGGCTAATGTGGGAGGATGGGACCCATTCAGGTCAGAGTGAACATCCAAGCCTCCGTACTTAGGCCTCAGAGACCGGGCTGAAGGGACCAGCTTCCTGGTGGGCAGGTTAGTGCTGGCTGATTGCTGTTCCCAGGCTGGGGGTTGGGGAAGGTTCATCTGGTGTCCCCAAGCTCCTGATGGAAGAGCTCGTCGTTTGGCTTAATGCCCTACTACTACCTTCAATTTCCTATTCATCTCACCTCTTTTTTTTTTTCAAGTACTAGGGATTGAACTTGGGGCTTTTGCAATGACCTACAGCCCCAGCCTTTTTTATTTTTTATTTTGAGCTAGGGGCTTGCCAAATTACTAAGTTGCCCAGGCTGGGCTAAAGATTGTAATCCTCCTGCCTCGGCACCCAGAATGTTGGGATTACTAGCATGCACCCCGAACTCCGCTTCATTTTATCTTTGACTTGTGTTCTCTAAGCGAAGTCATCTGGGAGAGTGGTGCACACGTGGGGCACAGGAGGGAGGTACCACGCCCCCTTCCCCATGTGTAGCTACTACAGTTTCTACTACTTCATCCCAAGGGCAATACTGGTGCCTGTGAGCACAGATCCCAGCCAGCCCACGACGAGGGCACAAGACAAGTGCAGGGTGGCTGGCTGTGTCCCCCTGAGTCCATGGTGCATGAGGAAGATGTCCAGCTGAGGCCAGCAGAGGCGGCATTTGGAGGAAAGCTCTGCCCCCCCATCACCAGCAGGATGAACACTAGTAAAGAGGCCCTCCCCTTTCTACCTGGAGGGACAGAAATC
>PVJO010023671.1:0-25688 GCA_004026905.1 Hystrix cristata | reverse complement strand
TGGAGACTGGGCGGGGACCGGGGCCTGGCGGGAGGGGGCTTCCTCTGAGCACTGGAGGAGCTGGGGAGGCATCATTCGGTCAAGGAGCACAACAGAGCAGAAACCAGCTCTGAGCACCCAGAGGGTGTCCAGAAGAGAGAAATAGCAAGAAATAGGTGGCCGGATGTACCAGTTAGTGCAGAGGGACTCCCCGGGGACCCTCTGAAGTAGCTCAGAGGGCCTCGCCGGGAGCTGGGACATGCAGTAGCAGGTACAGATGAAAGGCGTTGCGCTACAGGCTTCTACCAAGAAGGCCTCACGCCAGAGAGAACGAAGAGTTTTAGGGAAACCACCATGATGAATTCAAGAGACACACAGAATGCTGGGCCTGGCAGGTGATGTAGAAATCAACAGGGATGAAATCTTTTTTGCGATCAGTACCTATTAGGTACACAGATAAGAGGGTTTCATTTGGGGATGTTAGTTTGAAACTTTTATTGTTTAACACTCGGGCAGGGCAGGAGACAGGTCACAGGGCTGCAGCAGCAGCCAGAGGAGGGTGGAAACTCCTGCCCAGCACATTTTCTCCCGTCTCTGTGGGCGCCACACCCCAGTTACGCCGGAAACACACACCGCTGTCGGCGAGAAGCATGCTGAGCCTTGTGTTTGTCCCTGCACACCGAATGTGTGCATCCTGATGACCCGGCGAGCAAGCTGACCCCTCATTTCTGCGTCTGCGCCTTTAACAGGTCTTTGGAGGAAAAGAAGAGAAAGGAGACCAAAGACCAGGAGTGGAGGGAGTATGGGGCGAGGGCCTTCTTCACGTCCGAGTGCATCCTGCTCCCTGACATCCGCGCGTGGCGGAAGCGGGCCACTGTGGTCTACGTGCACACCCGTGTGTGCGGGATGTGGGGGAACTGGGTCGTTTCTGTGCTCGGACACAGTGTCTGTATGTTTCTGACAAACCTTCAGACGGAAGGCACGGAGATTACAAGCAAAGGGATGAGCTCTGCAGAAAGCACGCCCGGGACGCAGGTAATAAAGAGGCAAGCGATAAGGCTTCCCACAAACAGCCACTAGCAAGAGCAAGCCATAAACACCAGCGCCTGCCATCACCCATAGCGGGCCGCGCCTCCTGCGCCGCTCTGCGCTCTGCACCAAGCTGCCGCAGAATGCGTCACAGGCTCCCCAGAGATCGCTGCATGTCCAGAGCCCAAACCTGATTACTGCCTCCTGCCCGCCACCGAGGGCGGATCCCACCTGCTGGGCCTAGAGGACAGCGAAACTGCAGTGATCTGTCACCTTCACAGTCTTCCGCGACAACACCATGGAGATGAAGACCCTGGAATTCCCTCCCATCCATCTCCCACAGCCGTGTCCTTTCCCCACTGCAAGGGTCTCCCCCGTTCAGGCCTCTTCCCAGGCCAGCGCCGCTCCTCCCGCATTCTGACCCTCTTGCAGCCTGCTGGCTCTCTCAGCCGCAGCAGCCAGGAGCAACTCAGAGTGTCTGGTTTTACTGAACCTCTATGAGAGGCCAAGCACTTTGCTACAGGCATTTCCTGTGCTACCTTATTTAATTCTCATCGCAAATTTATGACGTAGATACTATTGCTAAGATACTTAGAGACTATTGCTAAAAGACTTGCTTTGCCAATCAGAAAACTGATACCTGAATGTCACACTGTTAGAAAGAACATAATCTCAAGTAAAGCAATGACCAGTGTCCATGATATTAAACACTTTGGGTTTTATCAGGTTGATGGTCTCATTCAGAAAAAGTCCAATGGTGGGGTTTTAAATATGTACAAGCCACCTGGCAAGGATCTACTGCCCTAAAGGGCTTTCTCGGGCCCTTGGAATCAGCCATGCGAATTATCTCAGCCCCTGGAATTACCTACTCCACTCTAAGTCGGGCCCACATTCCCTATCATCCTACAAAGGTCACGGGCAAAGATCCATTTACTCCCGTAGGAATATTCCCCTCCCGTTCCCAGGAGGCACGCGAGTGTGTAACACTCCCCCATTCTATCCTCCAACTGGTCCTGCGATGTGGCCAGGGCAGGAGTTGGTCTAGTTTTAAAGATGCGGGAAGGAGGGTCCAGCATGGTGAAGCTGAATGGTCCCTGAACTCCTGAGTGATGCAGTCAGCAATGCAGTCAGGCTTTTCTCCACCACATCCAGCTAAGTCCCAGAACCTCTCCTGGGAACAAGCAAACACCGCCCCGAAGTCCACCACTGTATACATCTCCCTTCATTCCCAGCTAAAAGAAGCCTCCTTCTCCTTCCCTAGTCCTGTGGAATCGGCGAGACACCACAGCAGGGCAGTCTTCCTAGTGTATGCACCTGACCTCTTCTCACGCGGGAGAGCAGTTTCCGAGGCGTCCCCAGAGGGAGGAAGAGCCACAAGGCCTGGGTTAAAAGGAGATGCAAACAGCTGCCCAGCCTTGCAGGAACACTCCCCAGTACGAGCACAGACAACAAAGAGAAAACACAGTGGAAGGAGACAGTGTGGGAAAGAACGGGGGGCTTCCTGGTCCCACCGCTTCAGGAACCTCCCCGGCTCCTTCACAAGCTGCCTGGCCGGTTTTCTTTCCCAGGCTCCAACCCAAAGGGACTGTGGTTCCCGCACAGACTGCAGGGCGAGAGGCTGAACCCCAGATGGGGAAGAGCCCCAGCCTGCAGAGCGATGGAAAAGGAAGGCAGCAGGGAGGACTGAGGCGCAGGTAAACCGGACGCTTCTGCCAGCCCGCAGCGGGCAGAGCTGACCCAGCGTCGCTCCAGGGCGGCTCCTCCGCAAGGCAAGCTCCAGGTTACCAGCGCGTCGCGGAGAGCCTGTCAGACGGCCACAGCCGTGCGAGACGCTCCGATCGTCAAGTGCGGGCAATGGGTTTGTAATTTTTTGCCTATTATCTACCTTTAATTTTGTAGTTTATTTATATTTTAGCTTTCTCATGTAAAAGAAACCATGTGATATTTAAGCTTCTGCATCCGATTTATCTCATTATCAGTCTCAAGGTCCACGCACTTTCTGACGAATAACTCAAGTTTAGCCTTCTTTATGGCAGAGTAGTACTCTGTTGTGTGTAAATCCACGTTTTCTTTACCCATTCATCTGCTGATGGACAAATAATCTGCTTCCAGGATTTAATTATACTGAATTGTGCTGCTACAGACATGAGTAAGCATGTATGGCTGTGATATGATGTCTTTAACTCTTTCAGGAAGATACCTGGAAGGTAAACACCTGGGTAAATGGAATTTCTACTTTTAGTTTTTTCTTTTAGGTATCTCCATACTTATTTCCGTAGTGGCTGGACTAATTTATATCCCCACCAAAAATGTAGAAGGGTTCCTTTTTTCCCTGCAGCCTCACCAGCATTTGTTACTATTTGATTTTTTTGATGACAGTCATTCTTTCTTGAGTAAGGTAGAATTTGTGTGCGTGTGTGTGTATGTGTGTGTGTGTGTGTGTGTGTGTGCACGCGCGTTTTGTGGAGTAAGAGAGAATCTTAAGGTTGTTTTAATTTGCATTTCTCCAATGGCTAGAGATGCTGTAAATTTTTTCATGTATTTATTGGCCATGTGTACTTCTTCTGAGAAGTGTCTATTCATTTCACGTGTTCATTTTTTTATTGAGTCTTTTATTGTGGAGGGCCTAATTTTTTTTGAGTTCCATATATATATATATAGATATTAGTCTTCTGTCCATGCAATAGCTGGCAAAAAATAAAATCATCTCTGGTTTTTAAAAGATGCTATAAGCACAACAATGTCTTTTATAGGTCAAAACTAGCCCAACAGAGGCCAGGTGGAAGGCTTCATTCTAATTTCTGCCTATACAACTTTATTCCTATTGCTTAAAATACTGTCTTCACTGCCTAAAGAAATCCTCCCCATTCACACCCCGAGAAAGTAGCACAGTGCCAAGAGTCATGTCCCATAATTGACTTTTAAAAAGAAAAAATATGTTAGGGGAAATGACAGAAAACTTGGAAAAACAGGTCCAGCGACCATCATGGGTCTGACCTTCGCTATCATGGGAACAGTGCTAAGCGAAGCGCGGCAGAGGCGGGAAGGCAGCAGGGCGCCGCGCGGGCGGCTCCGCCCCGGGAGGCGTGTCTGCTCTGGCTCGCTGGCTGTCGCCGGTGCCTTCTCTGTCACCTTACAGTTACTTTACTCCCTCCAACTTGTTTGTCACCTGAAAAATGGGGAATGACACCTACCCCGACCTGCCTCCAGAGTTCTGACGCACATCAAATTAAGGACTGAAAGAATACGAACATGCTTTTGAAATTGCAAGGTGATCCATAAATCTCCGAAGAATTATTATTCATGTAGTATTATATGGTTTTTAATGAAAATTTGACTACGAAAATAAGGCTAGCCATTGCAGTGTAAATGAAATGATTTTTTTTAAACACAGGTCCATTATCCATTTTTTAAAGCTTAGAAAAATAAGTTTTTAAAAAGTACTTGCCCAGAAACTTCTACCAAAAAAAAAACCCTACAGAAATAATCGTGTGTACTTTCATTATTTAGCTACCACTATACATATTGCAGTATTCTTTGTAAAAGGGGAAAAATAAACAACAAAAAAAAATCAGAAACATTGTTGATGTCCATCTATAAAAGCTTGGTAATATTAAATACCATGTAACAATTACAAAGCCTAAGGCCCCATAGTGGATGAAAAATGTTTTTAAATATATTCTGAGGTTTAAAAAGATACAGTAGTGCAATCCCATTTGTATAATTAAGCATGTACAAATTTATACAGCAAAGTATTTCACAATTACATGACTCAATGATAACTAATTATCTCCCTGGTAAGATAACCAGAGATTTTGATTTTTCTTTCATCTGCTTACTGATTGTTATTTCTATGTTTTTTAAGAGATCAGGTGTAACTTTTGCAATACAGACGCAGTATCCAAAGTGGCAACAATATCATCTTCAAGCAATAACATCCTACCCATTCTCCAAACCACATTACAGGAATCACATTCTCCACAAGACTTTTGGAGTCAGCTAGATGGTGGCCGCTAGCACTGAAACCCCCTTTCAGTTAGCATGTCTCATCAGAGATGTTATTTCTGCACAGCAGAAGTTTGGAGCCTGCTTTATTCCCCTCTCTAAACACTTGGTGAACGTGAGCCATGCGGAGGACAGCCCCATAGACATACTACTCTATAAATTTTACTGAACTCATTAAATAAAAATATAATTAAATAACTGTTTTCTGAAAGGAACTGCGTGCTCACATCTCCTATCCCCTCGAGGACAGGTGGCCAGACATGTTGTACATGCCTGTAATCCCAGCCAGCATTCTGGAAGGGTAAGACAGGAGGGAGGCAAGTCTGAGCCCAGCCTGCGCAACTTAGCAAGACTCTATCACAAGAAATAAAACTAGGGCTGGGATGTAGCTCAGTGCAAAGGCCTTGGGTTCAGCTCCTGGTAGCAGGGGTGGGGAGAGACAGCCTGTCTCTCAGTGGACACCATTATCACTGTCACCATCCTATCCCACTAACCAGTATCTACTGTGTCCTTGCTATATGCAAGACATTTTTGCTTTAAGAAAACAACACAGTAGGAAGTACCATCACTTGACCCACTTTCAGCTGAAGACACTGAGACTCCTGGAGTAGAGTAACTTGCTGACAGGGGCAGAGCTCGTTCCACAGTGGGTCTCTCCTGCCACCTTCTCCCACCCTGAAGCGTGGTGAACCCATCCGCAGTGGTCTCCATGCAAAAGCGGCAGTTACTGGAAAACTGGGTGCTGAACTCTATGTGAAATACTTATTAGAAGTACACTAAATGCCTTAAGTTGCCATTGGAAGATCCAGTGTCAGTTATCACTATCCCTTTGAAAAGGAAAACATTCACTTCCACGAAGTGTGATTCATTGGCAGTGCACTGACCTAAAATGATTAAACTGTGGTTCAAGTCCTGCCTCTTCACCAAATCACTGAGGGAGTCTGGGTTGCCAGCTCAAGTCCAGTTAGATGGGAAAAGGGGGGACTCAGCAGTTGCTAGGGTCTTTCTCTTATAGTGACGCTGATTGCTCCCACGCCCACTCAGCTCTCTCTTACCGTTGTCGGGTCTGTGGTCAAGCACTGGAGCATGCCATCTCCTCCTTACCACTCCTCTAGGGATCTTAGCCCACTTCAAATAAGACAAAGATGTTCAAGCCGGCATCAGCACCGCTGGCCTCTGCCCACCTCTCCAACCTCACATCCCCTCACTCTCCCCACAGAAGCCACAACATCGTCCTCCGGTCCCTGAAGTTCAGATCTGCTCTTGTGCTGGCTGTTCATTCTTCCTGGAGTCATCCACCCCAACCACCAACCCCAAACTGCACATGAGAGGAACGGATCCTCACTCGTCAGACCTCCAGATGAGCCACTGCCTCAGACAGCTTCCCCAGTTCCACCAGGCTTATTTCTTTCCGCTGCCTGTCACAGTCTGGGATCCTGTAACATCTGTTCCGTTCACCACATCTCCTCCGAATGTGCCTCTGCCCAGCCTGAAGCAGACACTCACTGCTCAGTAAGTTTTTAAGTCATTAATTAAAGGCTAAAATGATGGTAGGATAAGTGTAGGTGACTGACATGTATAGGTGAAAAGGTGCCGAGGAGGGAAATAAAATACACATCTGGCCTCGGGGTCACAGAAGAGGAAAGTAGGGCATCCGGGCTCAGACATTAGCAAGCAGGAGCAAGAGACAAGCCCAGACCGGTGCTCGAGGGCACGCTCCCAGAGCCAGGTCAGTGTCCCCGCACAGCGCTTTGCCGGGCTGTCATACGTGCTAGGAGGGCGGGTGGACGCTCTGTTCTGGCGAGGCTGAGCCTTTCCACCTGCTCCTGGCACCGCACCACATCAGACTGGCATCCGCACCTCGGGATGCAATCGGCCTTGGCAGGTGGCACCTCAGTGTTGCACTGCAGGCCCGACGCAGCAGGCTGCAGCTGCCGTGGTCTGCTGCCCCGAGCCCTGGCAGGGCACGGCCGTCCCACACCAACTGTCTCTCTGCCGTGCCAGGAATTTCTGCCCTGAGAGAGGATCCGCCAAACAGTAGCTGCTTGTTCTCACTGTCATCCTTCCTGGTAACACCATTTCAGTACCACAAATGCAGGCTGGGATGTTGTGATCCATCCTTGGACAGCCTGTCCCATAAACCCAGGACAGGGAAGCTGCAAGGGAGAGACCACGGCCCAGTCCTCTGCACTAACAATGAGAGACAGAGAAAAAATCTCCTACGGCTCTCAAGAACCTCTTGATGTGGGGGAGGAGTTGTGTAATACAGCACTCCAGAGGGGCTCAAAGTCAAGCGACTTGCCCAAGGCTACACCGCCGAGCCCAGCCCTGCAAACAGACCGGATGCAGAGGCTTCCTACTGAGGGCTCTCCCAATTCGGTGACCTCACAGGGACCTCTCTGCCACATCCCTCCTGCCCATGTCCTGCACCCATTTTACAATATTAGGCTCTATTAATGGACCCTTCTCTGGAGGCGGTCAGCTGGTAGTGAAACACAAGTAGAACAGACGAAGCGGCCGGGAGGAGAGGTCAGTGCATGTCTGAGGGAGGCGGAAACACAAGACCTGCGCAGGAGAGGCAGCCTGACCAGACCGTCAGAACGCAAGTGCCCCGGGGGACACTGTGCCTGTCTCTGTGGCACCCCCTTCCACCCCGGCACACTCTGGCTTCGGGGACTGGCAAGTTGGCAGATAACTGACAGCCACACAGAACAGTTACTGTCTACAGACATGCAAGTGAGTTCTGTCCCCTCCATCCTGCGAAACAACTAGTTCCACCTCCTTCTGCCCTCTCTGCCAATCCTCCTGCCAACTCGTAATCTCACACAACATGCTGCCTTATTAAATGAGTTTGCTAAAACCCCTAACACATGTGCATTTCTATATGAGAATAATTTTATCTTTTATTCTTAATTATCTTTTTAAACAGTTCTTAGGAGGGTTCTGTATTATGAGAGGCAGGAACTACCTTTAAGTCCATCTGGTTCCATGCATTTCACTGAGGAGGAAATGAGGTAGAGAGAGGGGACAGGACACTTCTGAGGGTCCGGTGGGTACAGCAGTGCAGCCTAGAGTAGGGCCTGGCATTAGGACAGGAGCCTGCGGATCAGCGTTTCCAGCCCAGCTAGCCCCTAAGATGCATGTGGACAGAAAGTCGCTTACCTATTTTCAGAATCTACCTCCGAGTACCCACCTCTGCTGGGTTACCATGAGGTCAAATGAGATAATGCACGCTCCTCGCCTTGCAGATGGCTCCCTCCCTGCGGGTCTCCACCAGTAGCTATCAGCACCTGCTAAATTCCTTACAGTCTGTCCAGCGTACTGCTCCATGCCTGCCTCATCTCCATTCATATCTCTCCACACTCACTGGCCGGTGCATTTCAAACCACCGTACTCATGACGGCTTCTCAATCAGTCTCTGCTTTGCCCTGTGGAGCCCTTCCATCCCCCCTTTGCTGAGCACCAAAATGACCTTGATCAACTGCCTGCATGAACCTGCATTGTAAAGCCCTTTAACGAGCTCTGATGAGCCACAGAATCAAATCCTAACTGCTGACCACAGTCTACAAAGTCCTTCATGACCCGGCCCTCCCTGACTCTCTACTACATTCAAGCCTTTCTCCCCATCTTGCCTCTGCTCACTGTGCTAACAACCAGACTTTCTTTCCACTCCTGGAACCTGTCGAGTACTTCCATGTCCAGGGCTTTGTTTCGGCCATTTCCCTGTCTGGAAGGTTCTTCCCACAACTCTTTATGTGGCTGGCTCATTCTGGACTTCAGTCCTCGATTCCAGTGTATGTCTTCCAAAGGACCTCACTGTCTGTCCCACCCAGCACTGCTCCCTGGTGCCTTCGCATCTGCACTGTGTTGCTCTCCTATCACTTCTGGCGACTTAGTGTTATCTAGTATGATAATGTTAATGACTTATCAGTATTGCTCCTTATTAGAAATAACCATTACGAGGAAGAAACTCACATGTGTTTTTCACCCCTGTGTACCCAGCACTACATATGGCACACGACATTGACAGTCACTCAAGAAACATGACATACACATTAAACATGGAATATAGGTTCAACAACTGGCAAATGGAAGGAGACATGTTTCTAATCTTAAACCTGCTGATATCAGGGAAGAAAAGAGACACCGAGTCCACACCGTCTCCTCACTCATTGAAGCCTGAGGGCAAAACAGTGTCTGCGAAGCTCGTGATCAGGGAATTCCAGCAGGAATTGCTAAAGCTGAAAGTCAAGGATACTTCTGAGGTTCCAACCAGTTCCTCTAACCCTCCTTCCATTTTCCTCAGATGGTTCTCTACTGGTAGCTTCCCATCCACCCTCCCTAAGCTGTCCCATCTCCTTAATTACCCTCTGCTTAACTGCTAGCTCTTTCTCCAGTTTTTCCTGCTGGGAATAGAAAACAAGACAGAAGCCTGTCACCTCTAAAGATTATTACCTGCTAGTTGCTATGTGGGTACAGGCGGGAGAATAAGAATTCCAGAGTCTCACAATGGCTCCCACCATCCCTGCTGACTCTCGAGATGACCTGAGCTTAGCGAGGTTCCTGTCCACGGTGAAGACCGGACTCACCCACGTTCCACCCTGACGAGGCGAGCTTTGTCTCACACTGACACCTGGTGTTTCAAAGCCTTTCTGTACGGCGCAATCAGTTTCCAGGTTCCTGCTCTCCTCTTTTCCACCACCTGCCATTCACCGCAGCTAGACCAGCCAGCGGGAAGACAGCTGCTGAGACCTCAGCAGATGCGACCTCCACGTCCTCTTGGCCTGGATGCCGGCATGTGCCCTCTTCCAGGCACCACATAAATCCTTCTCGGTGAGCTGACTGGACAGTGGAGAGCTCCGCTCGGCTGATCTTTATGGTTATAACACTTTCAAAGCCTGTAAACATGCTTGAGCTTATAGTACGGAGGATGATGCTACGTGCACGCAGGCTGAGAGAAACAGCTTCTAGCCATTTGAATGCTCAGTCCCTCCTAAAGAAGTACCCTTCTCCCTCCTCTTACCAGGGAGATGCCAGGATCTGGAGATCAGGGGAGAACTACCTACCAGGGTCCACTGTCAGCATCCCATCCCGAACCTCTTTAGTGTCGTTGTTTGACTGTGAGTTACTTAGCGAGCTCTTTTGATAGCTCCCGATTGTTAAATTCAAATAATTCAGGCAAGAAGCCAAGAGAAAAACAGCAGCAACGAAACACAGGCTTGCCCTGGCACGTCACAGAAGTTTTCCCTCCCGAGACACGACCCCCGCTTCGAGCAAGCGGGAGACCCACCTCTGCAGATGTCGCCAATGCGCCGGGTCTGCGGGACCCCACTTACAGTGCCCGGGGACTGCTGGAGACAGGCGGGACAGTGGCACCGAAGGCGTGAGGAGCAGAGACAGAAATCAGCCCACTGTGTGGAAGGGGACAGCACACGGAGCGCGGGTTTCACAGTGCTTCCACACACGCGGTGGGGTGATTCTTACAGGAGCCCCGCAAAGGTCTCTTTTCTTAAAAGAGCAGGAAGTAGACTCAAAGTAATCCCTGTTGGCAACATATGAGCAGCCAAAAGTTGATAGCTCTATGTTAGACACTTAGAGACCCTCCCAATACCCACCACTATCTTCTGTGTTACAAATAGAATCGCAGCCCTGTTCAAGGCAAAGACGGCCTAGTCCTGGGCAACACACTGGTCTAAGATAGTAGTTCTCAAAACCAAGCACTCAGAGAGCTTGTTAAAAACTAATCGCTGACCCTGCTTCCAGCGTTTCTGATTCAGTAGGTTGGGGGTGGGGTCCTAGAATTTGCTTATGTAGCAAGCTCCCAGGTAGCGATGAGGACAATACTGCAGCTCTCACTTTGAGAACCACCAGCCTAAACTAATCACGAGACAGGTTTCTAACTCCCTTGCAATTAGATGCAACCAAGGAGATCAGCAGTTTTAGCCAGTAAAAGATAGAGAAGCTGGCTGAGGACTTCCAGGAACATTTTCCTTATTTAACAAAAGGAACAGTTTTGGTTAGTGCCATCTTACCCATTTTGTTCTGCTTTCGATGGAAAGGTGATGCCTGGCAATGCAGCAGACAATCTGTGCCCGTGAAGTTTGTTATGGTTTCAGTGTGTCCCCCAAAGACCACACAGTGGAACCGTCATCACCAAGATAATGTTATTGAGAGATGGGACTTCTAAGAGCGATTAGGTGATACGTAGAAGATAGTTTACTTCATTAACATATCAGAGAGGCAGCTAGCTGGGGGAAGAGCCAAAGATAATGGAAAACTCAGCCACATTAATGAAAACCAAGATAAATATATTCAATAAACTAGGACTTTGACCAAAAATAAACATTTTTAGGCAACATGAAATATGACCTCTCTTGCTTAAAGAGAGGTGTCACCAGCTATTAAGCTCTTGAGTTCTGAGAAATCTAAAATATAATAAAACTTTTTCTATGACACAGAATATAGCCCACCCCTCTTGAAGATTTTAAAGAAACTATAATATAAAATAACTAATTTTTTAAGATCCCAGTTTATTATAAACACTCTAAGGTACTGGGCTAGAGAATAAGAGTTCCACTCGGTCATTTTTTTTAACTTCACAGAGACACCTGTGATAGGTGTGCACTAAACAATTAAGCAATTCCCACGCCCTGCTTGCCTGGAAATAATTCTAAATTGAGGGGCCACGTGGCAACTTAGTCAGGTCCCCTCCCAAAAAGCTGAGAGCTATTCTTCCCCCGCTTATTTCCAGTCAAGCTTTCCTGACCTCCTTCTTTGGTACACAACTTCATTCTTCAGCATCTTGCAAAACCACAAGCCCCGCACAGCACCCAGAAGGTAACAACACATTCCACCTTCTGCCATGTTGCTGCACAGCTTCCAGGGCCTCCCCAGGTACAGCCTCTCAATCCTCAGTTTACAAGTCTTCAAAACAAGCCAAATAAATTGCTAATCATTATAAATCACTCAGTCTGTGATATTGGGCTGTAGTAGGATAAAGCCAACAGAGGCAAAAATATACATATAGGGCAGGGATCGGGGGGCAAAAAAAAGAAGGTTTGACCATTCATGATATATTTGAATCCCCAAGTTAGCTCCAGATTGCTCATTTCTTAACTTCTTCCTATTTTAAACAGAAACCAAATGTCTTTATTGCTTAGTCATCGTTGGGTACTCTGTTGCCTATAATTAAAGTCAACTGTAACCACTATAAAAAGTTTCTGCAAAACAATTTTTTTAAAAAAATCAAACAATGAAAACTAGTGTCTTCTGGTGTGCAAAGCACCTTCAGCTTCCTTAGTACTCTCCGTCATCAGAGTAACCGCAATTCTGGCTTCATTTTTTCTGGCAGAGGGACCTTACCAAAACAATTTAGAATCCATTGTCTTTGACAGACATCAGTCTATGTATTAAAAGCATGATTTTAATTAACACTAAAGGGAAAATGTAAACTAGGACAAAAGATGCCTAAATATGTAAGTTTAATTTCAGTTTCTCCCAATAGATCTATTGTGCCCAATACACAATAATTGCCCTCAAAAGACTAGCTTAATTAAGCACGTGTTGCCCTACCAGAAAAATGACCTATTACTAAGTACTCCGAATGTCTTCCTTTGACGGCTAAGCTTAACTGTGTCAACTTGATGGGCCTGGGAGCTGCTGAGACCAGTAAAGGAGTCCTCTGAGTGTACCTGGCTGGGCCAGGGAGGTACGATCTCAAACATGTGTCCCTTGGCCCCTTCCTCGCCGGCACTGTTTCCCTGCTACACTTCCCAGCATCTCTGCCCATGATATTTCTGCTTTGGAGTCAACTGACCACAGCCGGAATCCCCTGAACGGCAAGCTAAATTACACCTGTCCTCCCTTAAGCTCTGGGTGAGGGGACTGTGTTCCCGCAACAGGAAAGTGCACTAATAAACTTCCAAAGAACAGAAGTCCCACAAAATTCTCTTCCACCAGCTGGGGATTTAGCTCAGTGGTTATAGTGCTTGCTATAGTGCTTGAGTTTGATCCCCAGCGCCAAAAAAAAAAAAAAAATCTCTTCCACCAAGAAAAGTTAGGCAAATGATAAATAGTCTGTCGTTCTCCTTGGAGGTACAAAACACACACTGGTATTAAAGACTCTAAGAAATCATATACTAGAGAAATTTTACATTTGGTCTCAAGAAACTCTGCTCAAACTCACTTTTTCACAGCAAGTTGTCCTCCATGAAACCCTACAGACCCTTTCAAAAAATTTTGAGAATTTTAATAAAACAATGGTCGAGAATGCATTCAGCTTTGGCTTGAGCAGCCCACGGGGGAAAGCTGTAAATACTCCAATTATCTCTTTGCGTTCCAGCCCCAACGTGCACAGGTGCAGTCTCTGGTTCTCCCTCAGATGCACAGTTTTTCCATTTATTACGTCTTAAACTCTGCTGCATGTCTTAAATGGCAACATTTTTTTCTTAATACAAATAAAATAATGATACATCTGAGAATTAAAGTTCCATTAATTACTTACCAAGACATTTATATTTGGTAAAATATGCTTGACGGCCTTGTCCTAGTAACTCTGCGTTCCTCATTTTTCTCACTGTTAAAATGGGCAGGTTACCTCATGGAGCGGCTGTGAGCATTAAGTAGCTCCCAGCACAAAGTAGGTGCTCAGCAAATGTTAGGAACCATTTAAGTACTGTGGGAACACTGAAAGGCTCCCCTTTTCCCCAAATCACTAGTGATTCTCTTAAGTCATAAAACGAAAATCATTCAGGAAGAGAGGACCACAGACTGGTAATCCCTCCCAGGGAGCATTTGAGGTCTGGATCGGGATTCTCAGAAGACTAATTAGTGGGCAGGAGAGATGACACACAGTTGTACACTCAGAGGCCTGGGAGACTGAGGCAGGAGGATTGCAAGTTTAAGGCTACACCGGGAAATTTAGCAAGACCCTGTCTCAGAATAAAATTTTTAAAAAGGGGTGGTGGTGTAGCTCAGTGATAGAGCATTGGCCTAGCATGCCTAAAGCTCTGGGTTCAGTCCCCAGTCCTGGGGAAAAAAGACCAGTAGAGGGGAAAGGAGGCGTATCTCAAAGCATAAACAGTATGTGAAGTTGGGGGAAAGGAAACAGATCCTCTCCAGGGCTAGAGAGCACGGAAATGAGGACAGAGGTGTATCTGTCACAATCATCCCTCACAACTCTTCTCAGTGATGAATCGAGGTTTGTTTCCCCTAAAAATCCTCATATTCCTTTATTTTCTTTTGCAGTAACAAAGATTAAACCCAGCACCCTTCATTGACCTACCTACACACACTCATGCATCCACTCACTCACTCACTTATTTAATTACATTTTTGTGAAGACTGAACCCAGGGCCTTCACAATGAGCTATATCCTCAGTTCTTTATTTTATTTTATTTTATTTTTGAGACAGAGTTTTGCTATATCACTAAGTTGCCCAGCTTGGGCTCAAATTTGTGACCCTCCTGCCTCAGCCACCCAGAAGGCTTCTGGGATTACAGTTGTGCATCATCGTGCCGTCCATTGTATTACCCTTTGATATAAACTGAATATTATCAGGAGCTTGGTCTCTTACTGCGGCCATTTCAGACATTTGAATGTGAGCAGCTGGACTTTGGGAAGACACCACGAAGGAAGAGACACAGAAAGAGAAGAGGAAACCAGAGGCTGACTTTCATCTGCTTGTTGTGCCAAGTACTCAAACAAAGAGTACCAGAACTCAGGCCTTCACAACGGCAACAGCGCCCGTGGACACGTAATCATTTTTCTGATGGAACCTTCAAAAAATGCACTCAAAGGAGAAATGTTTCAGGAATCAAGCACAGATCTGGGAAGCGCAAGAGCCTGAAGAACCGGCTCTGCTATTTACTGACAGTGTGACCTCGGACACTCACTGAGGCTCATTTGCAGAGTGAAGGCAATGCTGTGACCTCGGCCTAGTGAAAGAACTTGTCGTAAATTTTAAATTTAATAGTCTATGAAAATGCTCAAGAAAAACAAGTAATTAAAAGAGTCAAGAGACCTACTGAGAATTAAAATTTACATTTCTTTCTTCCCGATAATCTCACGTTTTGGGGATGCCATATGACAGAAATATAAGCACCTGTAAGGAGGGAACGATGTCTCCAAGGGCAAGTATTACAGCTCTCTTGGCACGGGGCAGAAGGAAAGAGGGAGAGAACACTTGAAAAAAATATGTGAATGCCCCTCAATGAAGTACTAGACAAGTTTATGTCTAACCGTGCTGTATAATTTTTTGTTACTTTGTTAACTGATATTTAAAAACAATTACACACAATGATGGAGTACCACGTGATGTTCTGATACATGCATGTGATCGTTAATTGAGATATGTCTACTTGAGTAGGAACCACCTGGCAGATAGGCTTGTAGCCTGGACAGGAAAAAAAGGGAAAGAGGGAAGCATTCTCTTTTCCGGAGGAGCTCTGATCATAGCCACTGCCTTTGGATATCGGGCTCCAGTTCCTTCAGCCTTCTAGCACAGATTCTTGGGCCGTCCAACAGACTCTTTGGTCGTCCAGCACACTCACACCAGTGACTCTACAGGGAGCTACCAGATCAGCTTTCAGCCATTATTGCATCCTCGGGATCTTCAGTGTGCAGACAGTTACTTTGGATCCTGCCTCTGATTCCAGCCAGTGACACTCGCAGCCAGTGAGACTCTTCTACTTCTGGTCCTGCCGGCATACCTAACTAAATGCCTCTGTATAATTATACATGTATTTTATATTGATTCTATTCCTCTGAAACAGTGATGGCGAACCTTTTAGAGCTTTCAACGTTACAAACAGCCCACTGCAGCACGCGTGCCACAGCTTCACCACCACCGCTCTGGAGAATCCTAATACAACGCACACATTGTGCAATGTTAAATTAAATTGGGTTAAACCTATCTATCCTCTCAATTACATATCATTTCTTCATGAGTCCTCGTTCCATAAAACAATATACTTCATTCTAGATTTTTTAGTTATCCGGTACATAATTGCTTTCTACAGCTCCCCTACTGTGCCATAGCACAGAACAGCCTCTTAATCCTCTCTGGCTGTAACTGGGTACCCACAGGGAAGCTATTATTATATGAGTTAGATTTATACACCATGACCTAGAACATTATATTTTTATGGCACAAAAGCAAATAATATAGACAGTAGAGAGTTTGGGTCATATTCTTTTAAGAAATGGAGGAAAAAATGTTATATTTGTAAGAGCACAAAAAGTGTGGAAAATACAGACCAAAGTGTTGCCACTGGTTCTCCACAGAGGGTGGGATCAAAGGAGGAGAGAGAAAGCTTTATGTCTTCTTCATGTACCTCTAAGTTGCTTGACAGGGTAAACTAAATGTGCACTACTCTTCTTTATTAATTTTTTATTAGTACATGTTTGCAGCGTGTAATGATTACATTATCATGGAGAGTTGGTACGTTACTTTCATCATTTGAAGAGTCCAATAGTTGGAAGGAAAAGAGAGAGTAAAGAGGAAAAAAGAGACAGCAGAAGGGGCAGAAAGAGAAAGATGTATATCTTTGATCAAAGTAGAGAGAAATCTCTTCAATGTCTACAAGGTCTCAAGGATTAGCGAGTGGTTCTTTATGGATACTGGGAATTTTAGGGCACAGCATGGCTCTAACACACCATGCCTCATGGAGACTCCAAGCTCCTCCTTCAATCAGAATCTGCCAGGCTCTAGCGGGTGCAGGAAGAAGAATTTATTTGATAGTACAGCTCAAGATGAGTTACTTTCTGAGTTGAACGTCTGTGGCATTTCCATTGAATTTCAAATGTAAAATTCCTTTGCCTCTTGTCTTTTCTGTCCTCAGCCTGGTGTGCGTTCACCTCCCTCAGGGCTTTTGAGACACACTGTTAGAAGAGGTGCAGGGAGGGTTCTGTGCTGGGAAGTCTGTGGCCAGCAAGATATCATAGACCCGTGCATTCTCACTGCTCCTGGCTCCCCCTTCTCTCTCCTGCTCAGCCTCCAGCATTTTAATAGCTACCGTACAAACAGCTGCAGAGTTCCACCAGGTGGAAATTCAAAACAGATGAGAACAATCCTTCAAGGGTCTAGTATGCCTAGAAAGACTCAGAACTCAAATACTGTACTTTCTTAAATGATAACACTCTATGTTAGCAAAAGTGTAGAGAAAAGAACACTCTTATTCCATGATGGTTGGAGGAGAAACAGCTACCATAGCCCCAAAGAGTAGTTTGGTAAACTATGTGAGAACCCTGAAAACACTCATATATTTTACACAATTTTTTTTTAAGGAAATAATCAAGACATACCAACAATAGCCAAGGATGTATCTCACATGGGTGTTCTGAGAATTAGGAAGTGAATTCCTACAGTGTAGTGTGCTATGGTTTGGATCAGGTTTGAGAGTATCCCTCAAGGGCCCACGTGTTAACATTTAGCCCCCACGGAGAGAAATCAAGAAAGCAGAAACTTACTGACTGTATATTCGGAGGAGGGGCCTCTAGAAACTGGTTAGGGCTAGACAAAGGTCATCAAAGAGAAGGCCCGTGGTCGAATCTTCATGGCTACAGGAGGCGAGAGACCTGCACACGCCCGCCCTGCCCCTTCTCCTGTAATGCCCTGGGGGCCGCAAGAAGGCCATCAGCAGATAGGACCCCTCAGCCTTGCACTCACAAAACCATCGGCCAAAATAAACCTCTGTTGTTAAAATGTACAGTATACCCGGGCAAAGCTGAGGTTCAGAGTTCGTGGCACCGGTCGTTTGTAGATTCTTCCCTAGAACCTAGTTAATAATTGTTCTCGGAAACCCTGAAATTTCACAGAAACTGTAAATATCCTCTGCGATTCTTTTTTTTTTTTTTTTTTGGCAGGAGGTTTGCAAGTAGCCAATCAGAGAGCATTACTCAGTTCTCCTTGCTGCTGATTGGCTGCTGCCAACGCAGCAGATGCGTTCCCGCATCCTAATAGGTTGCTGTCCTACGCGCAGCTATCTCGGGTTTTCTTGGTTTTGGTCTTCTCAAAGCCCAAAAGGTCCCCAAGATGTCCCCAAAATGTCCTGCACCTTCCAAGGCTTTATTAATAGAGTAGTTTGTTAAATTAAATTACATAACTGCAGGAGACAAAGCATATTTAGGGTTTAAACTATAAAAACGAGCATTTATAGGTATTTTTCTGGCCATATCTGAAATTCACAGTTGGTTTTTCATAACTCAGGGGTGCTGTAGGAACGTAGCCCCACAAATTTCAGGGTTATGAGCAACCGAAACAGACACGTTTGGAACAGTTCCACTACCTAGAAAGCCCTGTATAGATATCAGCTAACAGTGACAAGTTATTATATCCCTCTTTAGATTACCCTTGATTAAAAAAAAAAACTTCTGAAGGGTTTTGATACTATATTTATAACCAGAAAAAGATTGAACATATAGACGTCAACACCAAAGAAATCATCTAAAAGTCTCCTAAATGCTTCATGCTCAAAGATGTTCATACTATCATTTATAATAGTGACAAATTGTAAATAGCTCCAATGTACAACCATAAGGGATTGATTGGGTTAGTGACACGGCTTCCATATGATCGAGCACTTTGCAGAAATTAAAAATGATGATCCCGAGGAATCTTAATAACTTGCGGAGCGCCAATGTAGCTAAGTCAGAAAGGAAACGTGGGGAAGCAGACCCTACATACACACTCAGCTGTGTCAGGAAGGTGCAAAGGAGAGAAATGGGCCTTGGAGAAGTGCAAACAAGATGTTACTTACCACCTTCTTCTTACTCCTAAATCTCACCCTCTCAAAAAAATTTTCACTCAATTCTAAGCTGTGTAAACTTACAAAGAATAAGCAGATTATAGCTTCCTAAAATAGAGGGGAGAGAACAGTCTCCTCCCTGTGCACAAACTCACGAAACACCGAAGCAGGAAGAACAGGAGGAGACAGCTACGCAGAGAAGAGCAGCACGTATTCTGCGGTAATTGGAGCGGGATTCCAATCCCAGCACCACGCTTGCTCCCTGAGTGGCTTCAGGGGAGAGACCCAACCTCTGTCAGCCTCTACTTCTCCCACACTGACCTGGTAATGAGCACAGATCTGCACCCAGAAACCCTGAAGGTGGAGGCCCAGGCACTGACGCCTCTCCACACCCCCTCGAGCGCCTGGGACCTGAAGCGCTAAAGGGACTTATCCCCAGAGGCTCCTTTGTCTTGCCTTGCCCCCTCCAGCCCCATTTTCCCTTTTGGAAATAGCTGAGATCATCATTCTGATATTTAAAAACCCAAGTTACTATCACGTGCCCAAAGTAATAAATGTTTTAGAGCTTCAATTAAACTAAATGTGGGAGAGCTGGATCCCTCTCCTCTAGCTAATGAGTCACACAGACACATTACCCTGCTCTCCGTTAATTATACCAAGGTCAGCACGTCGCCTGACTGCATAATGAACCTACGATACACTGGGAGCAGACCCACAGAGCCACCCGGAACCAGGAGCTGCAGAGCTGCGCTGCTGTTTCGACTCCCAGAGGAAATTCGGGCCTCGGGGCCAAGGGACAGTCACACACAGAGAAGTGAGAAGTCCCAGGGAAAATACATGTGAGATTCACATGTCTAACCTGGAAGTCAGGGAGCCCTGCTTTCATTTTCACTGAGGCTTGAGCACAACAACCTTCTGTTTCCCTTCTGTTTCCGTTTCTTAAGGTGCTTGCAGACCACCTACTCTGTGTCAGATGCAGGAGAGACATCAGTGTCACTACTAACCTAAAGAAGAAAATGAGTCTCGGCCCCAGAGTGGTGGAGTAGCCTGCCGAAGGACACACAGACGGAAAGCAGTAGGGACGGAGCTGGAACCCTGCCTTCAAATCCCATGTTTAACTCTTAAATCTTTTGTCTGTCTTCTGATAAGAATTCCGGATCCACTGTAGACAAAGATCTCCATGTGAGAACCCGCCTAGCTCAGCCTCTGCTGAGCCTCTGCTGGGGATCAAATGCAATCGGGAGGGAAATCAAGTGACATAGCGTAGGGCTTACTAGTGCTAAAACACGGCCTTATGTGATTTTAGAGCTAGGCACTTGGTAGGTGCTCAATAAGTAGCAATGATAGAACTTTATATCTGGAAAAGATTTCAGAAAATTCTGCCTCAACCTTCTCACCTTACAGAAAGAAAAACAATCTGGTTAAGGGAACAAGGCTAATCAAAAACAGAAGCGCAACTAACCTTAAGTTTTATTCTACTTTCTTTTTCTCAGTGGTTTGCAAACTCCTATAGGACTGCAGTAAAAATGTCAAAACTGGCTTCATATTTCATTGTTGGAATATGCAAACTGTATGGAGAAATAATACATTTTGAACACCCCTCATAGAAACTGAGAAAATTAAAGAAAAATATAAAAGTTTACTAATATAATTAGTAAGTTAGACTTCATAAATATATGACACTTTATACCCAATGAACGAAGACTGTCAGTGCTTACAAGCACGCACGGAACTTTTACCAGGAAGGCGCCAAATACACTAAAGCAGGGTCCTCAACCTCCAGGCCACGGGCCAGTACTGGTCTGTGGCCTCTCGGGGACTGAGCGAACAGCAGGAAGAGAGAGGTGGGTAACTGAGGGAAGCTCCCTGCTGCCCGTACGACACCCTGAGCGCTGCCTCCTGCCTGGTCAGCAGCCACATCAGGTTCTCCTGGGAGCTCTGGCCTTCTCATGAACTGCGCATACAAGGGTGCAGGTCACCCGCTCCTCAGGAGAGTCTCGTCCTGAATTCATTCCCCCACCACTCCCACAGAGACTGTCTACCACAAAACCCTGGCGCCAAAAAGTTTGGGGATCAATTACCATGCTGAAGAACCAACTTCTCACAGATTATGTTGTCCAATCAGAGTACGGTTAGCAACTTTTACATATGATTTAATACTTGCATGTATCTATAAACTAAAACAAAAAATTACCACTGAATGATCCTTGGATTTTAAAAAATGAGTAAAATTATGAAATAGTTATAACTTAAAAATGATCAAATCAATCCACATTGGAATTTCACTACAGTAAATGGTTTGTGGTGGTTTATAATTAAATGTCCCCCAGGAACACCATACGCTGATGAGTGGGGCTTTGGGAGATGACTGGATTACCGGGGTTTAGAGCTGACTTGTTGTTTTTGGAGGCAGGACCACTGATGGGTTCATCTTTCTCCAGGCCCCTTTCTTGCTTCTCTCCGCTTCAGGGCTACTATGACATGGGCAGCTTTTCACCTCCTAATTCCTTCTACCACAACATTTTCTGCCTTTGAGCCTGCCAAACATAGACTGAAACTTTTGTACTGTGAGCCAAAATAAATCTCTCCATCTTTAGGTTGCAGGGTCATAAATTTGGTTCCAGGGACTGGAAAGTGGCTAAGACACAGTTAAAGCCATACTAAAAGGAAAAATTGTAAACTTCAATGAAGTGAACGGAAAATAAGAAAAATTAAAAGTAAGCTAGGGTACTATTTTTTTAAACTACAAAAAGCAATAAAATAAAGCAACAAAAATAATTACATAAATAAGTTCAAAATATAGAGTCTTCAAAAATAGTAATAATGTAGACAAATCTTTAAAATATCTAATCTAAAAGATTAAAAGACAGTATACAAATTTTTAAAACCACTATGATAGCAGGAACAATAGAATTTTAAATTCAAACACTATAAATTATATGTAAAAGTAGGAAAACCTAAATTAAAAGTATAAATTTCTTAAAATATAGATACCAAAACTGATATAAAAAAGAAATGTAAAATTTAGTTATCTTCTCAGTCATTAAAGAGATTAATAAAAGTCCCTTCTTCTCTCAAAAAAAATACATAAGTAAATAAAAAATAAAAGCCTGAGCCACAGAAGAGTTTCAGCATGCTTTCAAGAAATAACAATCCCTCACAAATCTTGTTCACAAAAACATGGAAACATTACCAATCAGTTTTTATGGGGAGACTAACATAAACTTTGTCAAAAAAAAACTGAGGAAGAACACAACAATTACATGCCTATTCACTCAGTCATGTATGTGAAAATTCTGAATGAAATGCTAGCTTTAACATTTTTTTCAAACATTTGTCACAATTCAGTAGTATTTATTCAAGAAAAGAAAGCATGGCTTAGCCTCGGAGAAACTATCAGCATAATTCTCTATACTTACAGATGAAAGGAGAGAAATCACATTGTTATCTCGATAGTTACAGAAAGTGAATTTCATAAAAGTCAATATCTATCGTGTTAGCTTTCTGTTGCTAAGATAAAATACCTAATGAAATCAACTTTGAAAGGAAGAAAGGTTGATTTGGGCTCATGGTTTCCGAGGTTTCACTCTATGGTTACTCGGCCCCCTGGCTCAGGGCCCGTGGTGAGGCGGAGCACCATGCCCAGAGTACTGTGAGGCAAAGCTGCTTACTCCCGGCAGCTGGGAAGCAAAGAGAGAGAGGGGAAGAGTCCCAGCATCCCCTTCAAGGGCATACCCTCAGTGTTGTTCCTTCCTCCCACTAGGCCCCATTCCCACTGTCTCCATACCTCCTAGCCACACCACCAGCTGAGGACCAAGCTTGTACCATATGAGTCTTTGGGGGACTTTCCAGACTGCAATACCTACTGAATTATGAAAAACTGTTAGAAAATTGGGAGTTCAAAGTACTTCTTTTAACTTGACAAAGGCTTCCATATTCCACAAATCTACATCTACTACGATACTCTACTTAATGGAAATCCTTTAAATATACTTACTTCCAATGTTTACATCTTCCTCAAATCTGGAATAAGCTTTCATCTCTCACCAGAACCATTCGAAATAAAAAGTTCCCAACTTGGTCCAATTTAATAAAACAGGAAAAATAAAAGCATAATATTGGGAAGCAAAAGTGTTGTTGTTAGCAGATGATATAATCCTTGATAGTAGAAATCCAGGAGAATCAAGAAACAAGCTACATAATGCATAATAAATTTCAATAAGGTTGTCACATTTAAAATAAACTCATAAAATGCAAGAGCATGTATCTACACCAGCAAAAACCAATATAAACCAGTTTCATTCATGAAAGCAGTGATAAAATAGCTAGAAACTATGAAGAAAAAAGGTACAACACCATGATTTTCAAATGCATTTAATAACGTAAAAGAAGACTTGAAGAGAAAGAGAATTATATTCTCTATTACCTCACATTTGTAAATGATGTTGATTTTCCTTATTTCTAGTGCAATTCTAATTGAAATTTCAGTAGAAATCCTGGAGATAGTTAACCAATTGTATCTTTCAAATGAGTGCTCCTGCCTTCCTAAAAGTAAATTGCTTTGTTTCCTATTACTAAGAAGGAAAAAAAATCCAACATGTATGAAAGTTACTGGCTTTAAGAAAGGAGACCTATAGTAGACCAAGACAATGACTACATGATTCCTATAAGACCTCTGGGAATTTTTACAAATTTATGTGTCTCACTGTCGTGATTTCTCATTGTCCATGGGCCCAGTTTCTCAAAATGCAAGGTGGCCCCGGGCAAACTTCTTCATGGCGATATCTGTGATGTAACAGTGTAAGAGTCGTGGGGTTGGAGTTAGAAGGCAGAATTCTACCTCATCCAGTCCTTCTGTGGGGAAACTTCCTTATGAAAACTGTCCTTTCCTTATCCCAAGTAATTCTGCTGATGCTGTTGCTCAAGCGGCCTTGTTTACTCTGCTACTCGAGCACCCACATTAAGGACCCATTCCTTGGGGCACCTCCACTATGGGCATGGGATCCAAGGGGCACTCAGGAGCCCATCTGAAGGGTTGACACAGAACAGAAAGAGAAAATACAGCATCCTTCCCTGTGGGATCACCATCTAGGAAGGTAATACAAGCTAGAGGTCCAGCACATGTTTTTACTACCATGTGAAGAAAGTATTTCTAAGGACGAAAGCAAGATATAAATAAGAACTTATAAAAAGAGAGAGGAAGTATCCCGAATGACCTCATTTTAAGTGCCAGGCTCCATCAAGCCTGAAGCTAATTCTACCCTTTGACTCACAGGTTGGGGAACCATTGACCTCCGCTTCCTTGGTTTAAGATAGATTTCTATTCCTCCTATCAGGAAGGGTACCACCTGCTGAATCAGAAGCTTGGAGCAAGCATTTTGCTATTATAAATAAATAAAATAAAAGGATTTAAATAAATAAAGGGAACATGCAACTCAAGGTCTTGTCCTCCTGCTTGAGATTCATCTCATTTTCTCCCTCCCTCCTACTAGGCTTCTTCCGGTCCCTCGGGCGGGACAGCTCACCTCAGGACATGGCACAGGGTTCTGCTCCCGCTTCTCAGTTTTCAGGCCCCAGATGAACTCTCAGGGACTCCTTCCCGAACCTCCCAACAGAAAGGGGCCCTTCCTCCCACTATCTAGTATCTTTGTCACCTTTTTGCTTTCTTATTTTTATGGTGTGTTGTGATTATTTGTTAGCTAATCTGCTAACAAATTCTGTCTGCTTCCATATTAGAATAGAAGCCCTAGAGAGTAAAGATCAAGTTCTTCACAATCGCTGTTGTCTTCTCCACACTCAGCACAAGAGCTGCTCACCTGAAAAGTTTTCAGCAGACACACGTGAACAAAGAAGCAAATCACCTTGTTGTGGGCACTCGCCTGGCAGAAAGACAAGTCAACATTCATTCAGTACCTCCCTTGGTGGTCTCGGCCCACACAGAGGAAAGGGAAGTGGTTAGAAGAAATGGACGACTCTTTCCCACGAGAATTTTCAGACACGTGTGTGCCAAGTCTGTGCACTTCTGGGGGGAAAAGACTCATCAGGTAACCAGAGTGAGGTGCAGCCCCTGTCTTCAAAGAGCTTCTCCTCCGGCTAGAGACACTGTGAAAAGAAAGAGCAGAGGAGGAGGAAAGAGAACCCCAAAGAACAGCCTTCCTTTAATTATTCTGCATCTTTGCTGATGCTATCAGCAAAATAATTTGTGACTCTAATAGAGAACACAAAGGTAAAAGAAGAGTGGCATCCTGACCACACCAAGGGGGGAACCTGCAGAGAAGCTCACATCCCTGCCTCGACAGCCCGCGGGCTCCAGGCCGAGGCACGCGCCTGGTGCTGCCCGACCTCACTTTGTCCCACGTCACTTAGTCTCACTTTCCCCTCCCGGCATCTTCTTGCTGTGATAGATTTGTTATTACGGCTCTGAAGTCAACATGACAAGAGAGCAGGGCAAAGAGCAAGACGCCGAACGTGAAGACACGCCTCTTGACCGAGAGCTGTTTGCCGCATTAGGATAAGGAGGCTGATGTCTCCTCTCCTCCTATTTGCCTTTCTCTGTCTGTGGCACTCTCCAAAATGAGCTGCAGGCCAACAGAAGAGTCTTTCTTTGGGAACGTGTCTGTTCGGTTCCCCAAATGAATTAAATCACATTCAAGAGGCGTATCTGCAGCTCCCTATTCGAGGAGGGAAGGAGGAGGAAGCTTATTTACATTAAACGTCCCTTCTCCACCAGGCGCTGTCTGGGTGCTGAGAAAACACTGGTAAAGTTGACCTGCGTGTCCTGGCTTTCACAGAGACAGGTACTAGTGGGGAGAGAGATGGTTACTGAGTAAAAGCAGATGAACCAGATGACTAAGTCCAACAGTAACACCTCAGGAATAGAGGCAGCCAAGTCTGAAATTTATCCCGCCTGGGAAATGGTTCACCTGGGA
>PVJO010023670.1:0-25603 GCA_004026905.1 Hystrix cristata | reverse complement strand
CTTTTCTGTCTAAAGAACCAAGCTGAGTTTATCCCCTCAACTGACGCTTGACCCCAAAGGAAAAGAACACCTTTCTTCTGGAGTTCCTAAACTGGATCAGCCAGTGATCATCCATCCCATCATGTTCAGAAAGGGTTTCTCAAATAAAAGTGATGTCACCAGCACATTGAAAAGTTTGGAAAAGCAGAGATGAAATAAGGGAGGAAATAATGACATGGGCAGAGATCTTCCTGGAACATTGTCTCTGACTGCAATCAGTAGGACCCTATTTCTTATATATCTTCTTTGTTCGGCTTATTCGCCACTATCATTCCTAATTTTATGAACTATTCTTTATCAAGTTAAATTCTTTATCAAGTTAAATTGAGTTGAGGGAAAGGAAGGGGAAAGAGAAAAAAATGGAAAAATGTAAATAAACCTGCTGTAAATAAGGAAAGGGGAGAACAGGAGGGAGGGGTGGGGAAGGGGAGAACCAAGATACATCATGTACAGGTACAAAGTAACCATGATAAATGTGATCATTATGTATACAATGTACCGATATATGTTCTTGGTAAAAAAAAAAAAAGAATGAATGAATAAATAAATAAACAAATAAATAAATAAGTTGAGTTGAGTTTCTGTTTCTTGAAATACAAAAAGTCTCATCTGCTACAAGGGTGTATTTTAAAAATGCAATTCTAGTAGGATTTTTGACATAAGGGAATTTTATCCTGTTCTATAACAGCAGAAACCTGACTTAAATTTGATTTTTGGCATAAAAGTGGTCAGAAATTTTGCAAAAGTTTTTAATAAATATTAACTATTTAGCTTACATCTCACCTTTATGCCACTATACCACTCCTCAGGATGTGCTTTTGTTTTCTTGCTCATCAAGACAGTAGAAAACTTTAGACAAACATAGGTATTTGGAAGAATTATTCAAAAGGCTAAGAATGGTGCAGCATCATCTTTCTTAAAATATTTAAATTCAGAAAATACTGATTCAGAAAACACAGCTACTCTATTCAAGAGAAAAGTTCCCATGATAATCTACATTCTGAGGTAAATGACAAAAACCACACTAGTTCTAGAGCTGTTATGACTCTCAAATTAAATTCTATGGAGGTACCAAAATGAGAGAGAATGAGAAGGAAGCAAATCTTGAGAAAGGGAGAGCTGTGTTCTGTGTCTTGGATTCTGTCCTCTGAGTAACAGGAAGAATATCCATTGGGTGGCCCATTGTATTGATTCAGAGGATGGTTTGTGGAATAAGACTTTCTCGGTCCAAATCTTGACTCTGCTGAGATGCCCCATAGACAAATCATCTAATTCAGTTACTTGTAAAATGAGGCTAATATTATTTATACATATTGTATTATCATCCTAAGTATTAAATCAGTTATCCACGAATCACTTTTGTATGGATACTCCTTGACCTTTTAGATCTATCTATATTCCATTCTTCTTCCATCTTAGTGCCTGTGAAACAGATTTGTGTATTCCACAAGATTCAGCCTTTCTCCTCTGGTAAACACAAGATATTTGCCGGTGATAGGTGACCAGGAGGAAATTGAGATCTATATGCTTTTCTCAGAGCCAGCTCCCTGCCAAGCCACAGATATACAGTGCTCCCATCACCTGCCAACAATCAATTCAGTATCAAATGGCATTGTTCCATAGCTACAGTTTTACTAGGTCCTTCTAACTTCTCCCATCTCTTGCTCCTTCTAGCTTAGGGGAGGAACCAGGTTTTTTCTGTAACTAATCCTAGGATACCTCACCACTCACTGTTTATTCATCTCAATCTGTAAATGATCTCTTTCAATTCTTGAATCACCCCTTTTCTTTATGTCATTTCTCTTCTGTTGAGTCCTTGAAAATAGAAGAATATTAAATAAATATCGTGCATATTAAATAATATTGTCTCCCGGAGACATTGCAGAAGTGGAAGTGGTATCTTATTCTAATGAGCATGAAAATCATTAAAAGAACAAATAAATATAAACACTTCTAAAGAAGCATAATTCAAAGATCTAAGAAAACAAAACTACTCATTCATTCTAGAAACAGTACCCAAGAGGCTGCTGGTTGTAAAAAAGCAGAACCAGTAACTTCTATTAAGATATGCAGAAATTGGGAATATTTTGGAGAAAAATAAGTATATACCATGACACTTAAAATTACTGTTTTCTTTCATTCAAATAGGAAAAAATACATGAGAAATAAAATATAGACCAAGAGTGAAATTAAGAATTGTGTTAAAAAATATATTAAGTTACTGAGAAGGTGGGCCCCTAGAGTCGGGTTATCGCCTTATTTATTTTTTAACTACCTTGATGTGCATAACTATACATCCTGCTATACAGATTTGCAGCTGTTAGGAGGAAATACACAGATATCCAGTAGGTTTGAAATCCAGATTGATCACCTGGTGAAAATGCGCAAACTAACTTACAGAAATTATTAAGAGAAAGGATTATGGAAATAAGTTGTTCTTGAGCTTTTCCTCTTTCTTATTTAAGAGCTGAAGAGAAGTTAGCACAGTGATTAATGCCACTGTTACTTGTAAGGGTAATAAAACAAGTAATTGTGTAAAATACTGATAATATGGATGCATGGTTTGTCTTATACTGTATGATTTTAATGAGTAAGCTAGAGTCTATGATCTTGAGTTTGGGAAAAATTACTCTTCTTTATTAGGAATCTTTCTTTCCTTATCAACACAGAAGATGCAAGTCCTTTAGAAATCTTGCCATCTATTTTAATAAGCTGTACTGAAAGTTATCAGCGACTTACTTTAGGGAGAATTCCTATAAGCAGAAATAAATGCTAGACCAAATAATGCTGCTGCCTTGTTTCTGTAATTCTGCCAAAAGAATTACATATTTACAAATAGAATGTATTCTATTATTAGTTTTTCGTATACTGCAAAACTGCAATAATTTTCCATTTAATAGGAGAAAAGAAACTCAAAACTTCCCATTTCGAGAGAATTGTTTCTTAAGGGGAAAAAAGGACTATGCCCTTCTCAGCAGAAATCGTTGCCAGGTTGAGAAGGTAATATATTTCATCTCCCTGGTCGATCACAATTTAAAAAGTCTTATTGTTTTCCCGTCTCACTCCCTTTTCCAGTTGCACATTGTCGCACCAGCTCGTCTGAACTGATCAGGTATCATTGTTTTTATTCTTTCCTGTTAAAGATGAAAGACATTCCTACGGTATTTGCCTTTGACCTTTATGTGTTGAGCAAAGAAAATACAAGCAGATTCTGTTTAATCAAGTTAGGTTTAAAGTAAAATAGGGACAAGTTTCTATAAGCACAGGCAACGGGGATAAGTAAAATGGGATAGATTGAAGGTAGCATTTGAACTTACAGAGAGTGGTTTTATTAGGGCAGTTCAATGAATTGGTAAGCAATTCATGTGCTAAGAATTCTGTGAGCTAAAGTATTTTTTTTTCCTCCAATACACAGTCGTGGAAAAATAACTATATAACCAATGCTAACTGTATAATACAGTGTAATAGAATCTTCTGCCAAGTCCTGACTTTATAAATTGGATGCTGATGGAAAAAGATCTAGAATTATTCTAAATTGTCAAGCTATATTAATAAAACAGAAGGAGGGGGCTGCTAGCTGGGTACTAGTTGAGAAATTGTGTTTGTCCTTAGGGTCCTGGCTAATTCTTCTCTATAACTGATCTCTAGTGCATCAGATACAGATCTGTGTTTAATATTGAAACTGAGCTTAGGCTCAAGGTAATGGAGAGATGAACTTCAAGTCTTCCCCAGTCAAAACTAGAAAGTATATCTATTCAAACACATAATAAGAAATGACAAGTAGCACCATGTTGGAATTAATCATCAGGCTTTAGCTAAACAACTTGTATGAAAAGTCAGAGATGAAGAGTTTGATAATAGATGTGGGCATCTTAAAACAGAAAATGGTGTTTAAAAATTCCTTTTAAGCACATTCTTTCTCTGTCTTGTTAGAAAATGAAGCAGTATACTTGCGGTGAGCCACTCTAGTCCTGGTTTAGTGGATTGTACCATTCAAGACAAAAATTCAGTGTCATTGGACTGTGCAACATTTATTAGATTTATGACCACCACATTCCCATGTTTTCTTTCTTTCAAACCTCAAGGTCAGTGGGATTTCTCTTTTGTTGAAGACTAGTGCAGTGGAAAATGTCCAAAATCAGATAATGTCCTACTTTATATGAGGTCATTGCTACGCTTTTGATGCGATTTGTTTCCCACAGGTTCATCATTTGGAAGTTTGGTCCCCATGGTGGAGATGAAGGGAGGTAGTGTGGAACCTTAAAGACTGTGGAACCTAGAGACAGGAACTTGGATCATTGGAGGCTGCCCTCAGAAGGGACTAAGGAAATTCTCACAGGAACCTGAGTTACTCCTTATGAAACAGAATGACTGCAGAAGCCCAAGCCTGAATGTAGTGTCTCTTTCTGGCTTCCTATTCTGGCAATATGGGTTTTTCTTCTCTCACATCCATTCCCACCACGATGTCATCCACTTTGCAGGCTTTGCCAGAGGCTAAACACATGAGTCCAACCAATCTTGACTTTCAAATTCCAAGGCTGTGGTTCCATAAACTTCTTTATCAGTATCCAGCTTCAGGAATTACATTATCAAAATGAAAAGTGACCTTACATGATCACTGTATTTTATAGGATTTCCAATCCAGTCTGTCAGAATGAGCAAAATGAGAGGCTCTAGATAGCGATCTCACTTTGAGGAGCATTGAACAGGTCATGATATCCTCTGATATTTGCCTTCTTGACACAACTTCCAAAATAGAGTCCAATTTCTAAGGAAATACAAATACTCCTTTAAAAGAATTACCTAAATTTGATAAGAACTTTTAGTTAATTGGAGCAAATAGCTGAAGTTTGAATTTGGGACATGAGCTATGAGATTAAAAAAAAGATAGAGAATGGGGAATAATGACGCAAAAGAGAGAAATATTCCCTCATTTAATAATATATCTACCTTATGCAGACGTATGTCAGGCACTGCTGTATACTAAAGCGGAACACATACGCTCTGCAAGATGGTCAGATCTTTGTAAAAACAGAGCTGTGCTCCCTGTGAGAAGTGATGTACAATAACAGACTAAGTAAAGAAGAAAATGAACTGATGGTGACAATTGCTGAGAGTAAGTAGAGTAAGATGGTGGAAAATGCCAGGCTAGGGGATGAGGAAGCTGACTTTACATGGAACAATCACATCTAACCTCTTTGATACTGCGGCATTGGAACTGAGATTCTAATTAAGAGAAGGGGCAAGGCTTGCAAACTGCCAAGGGAAAAGAAACTTCTAGTGTAAGGAACTCATTTTTTTTTTCCAACAAACCTAGCAGGCCAAAGATACAAAGGTCAGTGTGAATGGAATGTAGGGGGAAAAAACATGGACATCAGTTTGGACAGTTAAAGCCAGATACAGGGGATCAGAGGTCATATCAAGATTGGATTTTATTCTGAACCTCCTGGGGAACGACTAGGATCTTTTAAGCCTCAAAGACTGCATCACACGATAGTAAAGACCGAGTGGCTTAAACAACAAAAATGTATTATCTTAATGTTTTGGAGGCTGGAAGTAAATCTAAGCTCAAGCTACCACTTTCTCCCTTTCTCATAGGCACTGACTCCTGCCTGTGTCCTGAGGTGGCTGCTTCTCTATGTGCACTCTCCTGGGGTCTGTTCCTCTTCTCATATAGAATCCTGTTGGATTAGGGTCTCATGAGCATGATCTCAGTTAACTATAACTATTTCCTTAAAGATCTATCTTCAAATAGTAACACTGGGGTTAAAGCTTGAAAATTTGAATTGAGGAGGAAAATTCACATCGTAACACAGCGGCTATGTGATATGGTCTTATATTCGTAAAATATGCTTTGGGCTGCCGTGGAGAGCTTGGATTTTGGGGGCTGCGTAGTGATGTAGAAAGAGTCAAGGTCAGTGTTCTTCACTTATGCTAATATCTTCTTCAAAAGCTCACCACTGTTAGACACAGGAAAAAAAGTAGCTTATTAGTGCTTCATGTTAGATTTGAAGGTCAAGGTGCAATCTCAAGTAAAGAACCTTGGATATATTCAAACCACAAAGAACACAACATTTTACGTTATGTTGCTTCCTTTTCCTCCTCTTTGAAGGATTACAAGGTCATGTGTTTTTTTTTTGGGGGGGGGCATTCTGCATGTAAATTACAAGAAAGGCACTGTAGAATCATCAGGAGCAATATCAACATTTCAAAAGTCTTACAGTTCATTAGAGTCCTGCCTCCCACACAAGGCTATTTGCCACTGTTAGTTCTACGCGAGCCCAGAAGTGATTTGTTGGCTGTGCCCCATTTATCATGGCCCTTTCCAAGCTTGGATGAGAGCCCTAGACATAACCAAAGAGAGAATTGTGCTCCTTGTTCCGACTCAAGTGAAGAAGAAAGTAAGAGGAATGGAATGACGAGAACAGCTACATATGCCAGCTAAGTCCCTTCAAACAGCACTTCTTTGAGCATGGAAGAAGCCTGTAAGAAAGATGTACTTAAGTCAATTTCAGAAATAAGGAAAATGAGGCTCAGAGGAATGAAGCTAGAGTCACATGACCAGTAAGTGAAGAGGCAAGTTCGGAACCTAATATGTCCCAGATACCTGATTCCAAGCAATGCACAATGTTACACATGTCTGCGCAGCATTGGACTTTCCCTCTTAAAGTTACCAACACTAACAAAATTCTCCTAGAACTGCATCAGTCAAAACTGTGCATCCAGATGTACAGATTGTGAAAGAAGTTCTACTCTGATAAAAGATACAGTAATTCTGTATGGATATGTATTACTCCCTCATCAGCAGTCCTGGGTTTATGCCTGCTATGTTTAGAGTCCACATAGCTTGCAAAATCAGAGCAGTAGAGAATTCAGGCCATGATGTAGGTTAGTACTGTTTGGATTTCTTTTTGACCTTGGGTCTTACTGACTATGAGGATTTGAGGGGAAGATAGGGAGAGAAAAGTTCAATTGTTTTCTTATTGCATCTGGAGTCCCATTTGATCACACACATACACAAACATGCATACTTTGGTAAACAGAGTCAGGAGCATGCCATACCTCATATCCTGCGATATATAATGAAATCATGTCCTTGGCAACATGAAATTGACTATAAGATAAAAGACATCTCTATCCCCATTTCCTGCTGTGAAATGAGGGCAGTAAAACCTGCCAAGATTTTACTGAACAGCACTAAAGCAGTCCAACATTGTTTTCTCTGAACCAGGTACATGTCTAAGTCTCTTTCCTTCCCAGAGTAATTTGTAAGCTCTTGAGAAATATCTGCTCTCACTGATCTGCTAGAGTCCTGTTAGCTGTCAGAGTGTGAATCCACTGCTGCACAGTTTTCGAGTTTCCTTTGTCCTTAGGCATTTCATGGCACACAGCCAACACTTCCAGCCCAGACATCCTTGTTCCCCTCTATAGCTCCCTCAACAACACCCTGCCTGTTCTCTCCACACGTGGTTCATATCTAGCCAAAGGAGAACGGGTACGTGTGATCTGCCATCTACAGGAATGTGATGGCTTCCAGATACAGGATGTCCTTTACTGCCCTGGCAATCTTCGTAGGTTATGAATATATTAGATCTCTTCTTCAGTGGAGGCTTGAGATGAGAAAAAAGACGCCCTCACCCAGGTGTGGCTGGAGGGAACTCACAGCACAGGCCGTTTTCTCCAAATGAACCTTTTCTTTAAACTCCAGCATTTCTTATCTTGGCTTCTCCCAAGTCTTAGAAAATGGAGATGTAGGGTTCATTGCTGAGAATTCCTGACACACCACCTCTTGGTCAGTTCTTGAAGTGCTACTTTGTTGTTCTTTAAAAAACCTCCCCAACTGCTGAAATGTGGGGTTATTTGCACTTGGGTCAGCCAATGAAAGTAAGAATATTTATATGTGTAGATATATATCTGGATGTTGTAGGTACAACTGGGGAATGGATTTAGATGGAGGGAGAGTTTTTACACTATATATGTTTTTTTCAGTTGAAGTTTATATTTTAAAACTATAAACAACACAGTCTTATAAAAACAAGTCTTACTTTAGGTTATTGTGAGTAGTTATAAAGGGACTTGATACAGATTAGGTCCTGGGTAAATGTAACTGTTAATATTGTAATTATTGGTATTATTTATGCATTCAGAAAATATTTATTGAGCACTTCTATGCAAGACGCTTTGCAATTCTCAGGGATATAATAGTAAACAGACAGGGATTTAGCTCAAGTGGTAGAGTGCTTGCCTAGCAAGTGCAAGGTCCTGGGATCGATCCCCAGTGCTGCCTCCCCAAAAAAGTAAACAGACAACCCTGTTCTGTGCTGAAAGTTCTGTTAAAGGAGACTAAGGAAAGTTAAGTAAACAGATGAATGCATGAAAATACTACAAATTGTTATTACTGATAAGTAACAGTGTCCTGTTACAGTGAAAGGAAGCGAAAACAGTTTGGAGGTCATCAGTTTTATCTTGGCCCTTCGTCTTGGACAGACTGATATCCAAAAGATGAGCAAACTTAGGCAGAAGAATATAGGGAGAAATACTGTTACTAGAAAGAGGAGCATTTCTCAAGGCAGGAAGGAGTTTTGTAAGTTTGAGGGAATAAAGAAGACTGGAGTTGCCCCAATAAACAGACCTAGGGAGCCTGGTACGAAACAATGATTGAAGAAGGACCTTGGACTACACAGACTTGCAATCTGTGTTCTGGTTTGGGCTTCATTCTAAATGCAATTATGAGTTTCATTGGGAGTCCATTTTAGCATGTTACACAGCATAAACCAAGAGAAAGTGGGAGTGACCCACTTTGCTTTAAAATGTCAAAGATTTATGTCCTTGTCTTTTAACTAATAAGTCTTATAAGATAAAGATGGTGACTGTCTTATTTATTGTATCTCCTGAATTAGAAAAGGTTCTAGCACAATGATAAGCTTGAATGAATATTCAAATGAAGGAAGGAAGGAAGGCATATTATCAGTATTATATAGTGGCTGAACTTTTGTGCAAAGGAATCTAACAGACTCGTATTTTAACCCTCACTTCCCAAATGTCATGATTGTGTGACTTTGTAGAAATATACTAAGTTCTCAGAGACAGGGCAAACTCAGAGTGCTGGATTCCTTAAAGGTCAACCTTCCCGAGGACAAGCTGGCCTCCTACAGAGCAAGGTTATTTGCAGATTAGAAACTGCCCCATGGAACCAACCATACCTAGAAGTGTCAGGCAATCAACCACAGTCCTGGGGAGGGAGTGGATCACATTGGAGGCATAAGGCTACACTAGGTAGGGGAGGAACTTGAGCCTCCTACCAAGAATGGGAAAGAGGATAGGGAAACTGATCACATTTGCTCCTCATTATGTCAGGGGAGGGCCTGTGCTCCACCAGACTTGAATATGAGGTACAAAGACAGGACTTTGGGTCACTGATTCACTACATTACACCAAGCCAGGGAGACTGGTGCTTCTCCTAAACTCACAGTGGAAATACATAAAAATCCAGGGCCTCTGCACCCTCCCACTGTAACATCTGATCCCGCCCAGATCCCACAGTGATGGCGCACAGTCCCTATACCTGCCTCGGGGTGTGTTTCCCAACAAATGCTCTTCAAACCTCCAGGCATTTGCTCTCCTTTTGCTATTCATCATGCTAAGCCTTGTGTTCCATATCCACAAAATACACACAGCAATCATATCAGCCTCCTGTGGCTGCATGGGCATCAAACCAGGCAACATAAGCATAGGTTAACCCCTTGCTCCTCAACCTGTCTCTATTTCATATTTTCATATTCTTCCACCTTAATTTTTGTGTAAATCCTGATTTTATTTTAAAAATACTGTTTTAAAATGCTCCCTCGGTTATGGTTTGACACTTTTTAAAATTTTACTTCTGAAGAGAATACCTCACCAGGCTCATGTTAGTCCTGCTCTGCCTTACTTTAAATACACTGAACAGTAAATCAAAATGAAACATTTTGTTGTTATTTTTGTTAACAGTATTATATTATGAGGCTTTACGTTGCTCTCCTAATTTTTCTAGTTCTCTCTTAAACACACACCCACACACACACACACACACATCAAAAGGCTACTATGATCACATATTTGGTGTTATATAGCTTTGTTTCTGAAAAATGAGTATGTATATATATTTTTTATCTCATATAATCTTTTAATTTTTACTACTCACTATCATAGCACCCAGCACATCACCCAGCAAAGGATTTAATGCTGGAATTGCTTCAACGAGGGCTTTATCTGTCGGGAACATGTGTTGCCATTATAGGGATAGTCCATCTAATCTGATCAATAATTTCAGAATCCTTCCTTCAGAAAGAGCCACACAGATTTAGAGCTCAGAAAAGCTTCTTATAATGCTAGCGTGAGAAAGCAGCCAAGCAAAGGTCTGACTGCCCCTGCCCTTCCTGAAGTAATCCCCAAGGTTAGAGGGGAATGCTGTCGGGAAGGAGTTGCAGACGACTACCTCATGTGTTAAAAATGCATAGTTAAGAAAATGGCTATTTATTTAATGGGTTTTAATTTTGTTAATTTTTCCAGCATTTAAAATATATAAATAATCACAGTGGATTATTTCAACAGCCATGAGGTTGAGCCTTCAGTCACCTCAGAGTTGTTTCATGAAGTTTTGAATATGTGCTGAACCTGGTGTTTGCCAACATAGTTACTCCAAAAACATCAAAGGGAGGTAAGCAAAAGCACGAGGAGGAAGTAAAAGAAGAAGGAAAGGAGGACGGAGAAAAGAACATAGAAGCAGAAGTAGACATTTATAACTAAGGGAGTAATCGACTGGAAACTCTTAAGTTCTAAAAAGCAGTTTGGGTCTCAGAAGGAACAAAGCTCACCCTAAAATAGTCCGGACACACTGTAGTCAAGAGTGTGAGAAAAATGAAATGTGAAACCTGTTGTTGAAACACAGTGATGTTGCCTGGATTTCCATACTTCCTGCCAACAAAAGAGTTGTTCAATGATCGATGACAGAATCTGAATACTAGCTGATAAATCTTATTCTTTAAAAATCAAGTAATATTAGGATTAAGGCAAGCAAAAGACACATGGAATCACTTTCAGCCAAATGACTTTCAACTGACAAGAAGCCGGAGTGTAACAGTGTGATATACAGTGTAATGTATATATGACGCTGGTGAGGCATACTGATCACCTTGAAGTTGATGCTGTCATGGGAGTGGAAAGAATTTATGCAGGCCAGTGCTGGATGTTTTAAAAATGTATCTTTCTATTATCAGATTCTATAGAATTGGACAGTACTAAAGGGGAGAGATGGTTTCATGATTAAATAATCAAAGGAAATAAAATGAAGAGGAGCTGCAAGCAAACCCAGGAGGGTCATATTGTGGGCATAATAAAAGTGACTTGATATAAAATCCTTGGGAGTATTTGCATTTGGGTTTACAGATAAGCAAGGGGAAGAATTAATGCAATTCTTTGGAAACTGATTTTCTCTGGACTTTTCATATTGCCAATCTCTTTTGGGACCATTCTGTCTTTGTGTGTAGACTCTATTCAGATTGAAACCCTCATTGTTCAGGGTTACTCCAAGTCTCCCTAAAATGGATGAGACCTCAGAGTCCTTGAGAAGGAAAGATTTCCAGTTTCATTTTAAGGATACACTGAACACAAAGTTGATTTTGAAAAATAGGAGGAAGGCCAAAATGTATTTTGTGGTTGTGAGGGATCTATGCTTTCACTTTGTCATTTTTAATTTACACCTGTCTCCCTAACCAAAAAATTACATATTACGCCCCATTTGCTTTGTAATAAAAGACAGAGGTCCTTCATTCTAGCAGACTTTTAATAAACAGTAACTTTCCATGGATAAACGGCAAGATGTACATTTTAATGGAAAGTTAATTCTAACAAATTGGATACACATAGCATAAACTTTTTGGCAGGATGTCCTAGTAACAGCAACAACTGGCAGAATAGTTTGCATTTTTAAATAAAAATATTTCGATGCATAGTAGTTTAGAGTAAATCAAAGGTTTTTGTAGCTTACATTCTTGGCATATTTATGTTGAAAATGTTTGTGAGTCTTCGAAAATCTCCAAATTCACTGCTGAACGATCCCCTCAGCCCAAAGTAGTCAAGCATACCCCGCCTGCAAGTCATCATTTAAAATGAAATGGAAAGAGAATCATTAATGACTGTTATTCAGACTTCCTATAAAATACATTTCATTAAATAGTAGTAGCCAAATCATCTAGTGTACCAGCAAGAAAGTAAAGAAACATCTCCAATCTGGTATGTAACCAAGAAAGAATAATAATTTTTCTGTGTATTTGGTTCTTTCAGTTTGATGTTAAGTGAACTTGTAGAGTCCTATAAAGCACTTTAATGGTAGACATGCATTGCTTCTCTTTAATATCAAAAACAAAGAGAAAATAAAGTAAAAACAACATAGGAACAATACAGGCTTCAAGACAAGAAGGAAAATGCTGAGGTCCTGATATGAGGAGCTGAAATTACCTGGTCATTTTGGTAGAGACAAATTCTGTGGTTTGTTACGAGCACTATCGCAGCATGGCTTGCAGAGATAGCTGTTTCTTGTAAAGCAGTTTTCTCCCTCTGAGTCTTCACAGATGTTCTTGAGGACTAAAGTATCCAGGACACACTGGCAGTTGAATATCATTATGATGGAGTAATTCCCCAAAGATACAAAAATAAGGATTGGTTATTGTTTCTCTCCCTCTATTTTGTGAGATCTTCAGGTCATGGTGAAAATGTCTAGGCCAAACCACAAACCAGATTTACTCTTGGAGCTGTCTGCTCAGATGGACTGCTAGAGAATTTTCTTGACCAAAAAAGAGAGAGAAAAGGCTGCAATTTGCCAGAACAGGTTCCAAAAGAGAGAAGAAAGCAACACACAAGAAGGTTAAGTAGGATTTCTCCACATCTGTCTAAGAGGCTGGGTCTGGGAGTCTGTGCATATGGCCCCACATGTAAGCAGTGTGACCCAGAGAGAGGAGCCCACAAGGACAGGATGCCTGTTCCCCAGAGCTGGCTCTCATGCCAGCTGATTGTCAGACCAGCTAAACGGAAAAGGCATAGAGAGCTCCAAACTCTCTAAGAAGATCATGGGACACCAGACCCAACATGTTCTTAGACGCGAGAGCAAGGAAAGCACAATAAAATTTCAAAGTGTTTATGTGAACAAACAGTAATTTATAGACCAGGCAGCTTCAAACCGGAAGTGGTTCCAGAGCTCCCTAGAAGGAAGCCAAGCAGGTGAATGTGGAAATAAAGCAAAGGCAATGTGTGAGTGGTCACTCTTAGCTGCTTTGTTCAGTCCATCCATCTGGAAAGTCCCCAGTTACATACTTCTAAATTTATCAGCTGCTTCTGATTGGTAGAGATTAGATTTTGTTTTATGTAAATTAAATGTTTTATGGAGCCTTCATTCTTGGGCAATTCTAAGTTGCAAATGTTTGAGAGACTTAGAAAACATCCAGATTCAGGGTCTAACTTCTTAATTACAGTCACGGACAAGAAACGGTCGAAATTAAGTTTCAGTTCTACTTGCAAATCAAACACAGTAAAGGTCTTCATTATAATTTAGCAGGAGCATGAAATAAACCCAACAGCACTAATATACAAAACACTACCTTGAACACGAGTGAGACACTAATGTCCAAACTTCCCTCCTCCAAACTCCAGGGTCCTCTGGCGATGCCATCAAAAGGTTTCTGAGAATCTGAAATGATGGAAAATTAACCTTTCAACTTACAACTATAGGTACCTCACTGTGTTGCTCAAAACCTTCACTATTGGACTCTCTGATATTTGGTTATTCAAAGCCTGGACAGAGTGGTTCTAAACTACATTTCCACTGTAAGTTTTCTTCTCTTCACTGCACTAACGTCCTTCAGCCTTACTGTTCTTTCTACGATTTCTCTATTTGTATTGCATTTTGGCCTGTACTGCCCAATTCTGCCCCTCCTTGTGATATGTCCTAATATGATCCAGTTTAAACACTGCCCCTTCCAAAAACCTCCAGAAGATTTTTCCCAGATCGAAGGATGTTTTCCTTCTTTGCCACTTCTCTGTTCTTTCTACAATCTCATGATTGTGTACATAATGTAGAAAGAGAAAGAGTCTACATAGCTGGAATGAACTGGGTTGGAGAGGGCTCCACAGCTTCTCAGTGTGTAATGTTGAACATTTTCATCGAGTTGTATATCAACTTCCTCATCTCTGCAACAGTAGATCCTCTAATGCAGAGTTTCAGAAGATCCTCTAATGCAGAGAGATCCTCTAGTGCAGAGTTTTTGAGGAGTGAGGGTAGTAGATGGTAAAGATGTTAAGATAGTCCTTTCTCTGCATCTGTCTTTCCCTTTTCTCTTTGAAATGAGTTGATAAGGCTTCACCCATGTGAACTGATTGCCTCTTCAGGTTAAAACCATGTCCATCCCTAGCTCCAATCCAGGATTATCCAGTGCCTGCCAACTCTCGCACCTCACTATGGCCCAAATTAAACCTAACTCCTCCCATTGCCTTTGTCCACATCTCTATTTAGCATCTTAAGTGTACCAAGGGGTTTGAAACAAAGCAATACAAATTATCAGCCAACTGATAGATAAGGTAGCTGAGTCATAAGAGTAAAGATAACGTGGTGAAATTTCTACACTGAATAGAACCAGAACCAAGGCAGGCCCATGACCTTGTTTTTCATGTTGGCTCCTGTATCGCTTAAAGCTGAAATGGTGCTTAGCACATGTCAGGTTTTTAAAAATACTTTTAAATAAATAATGAGGAAAGGAAGGACTACACATACCTGGATTTTTGGTGTTCTTTCTATTATATTATGCATTAGACTTCTCAGTAACCATTGTTTCTCTCTCCCTGCCCCCTTCCTTTCCACCCTTCATACACACACACATACACACACACACACACACACACACACGCACACACTGGGCTTCTTTGGAAAGACGAGGGCATAGGTTGACACTCTTCTCAAGACGTCCTTTCAGTGACGCCGCCAGCTCTGTCTGATGCCTTCATGTGATACCAGCATTCTGACACGCTCATTTTTTTACTGGTCACACATCAGTAGGTTTAATTAACTTTTTAAAATAACACTAAATTTTGCTTCCCCAGGACATAGCATGGACGCTGGTGGTCCACTGCAAAACCAATGTCTGTGCCTGGATCTGTTATAAAATATATAGCCCCTGACTTTGTCTCTCAGCAAGTGATGCAAATGACTTCTTTTGGGTCTTTAATCATCTCAATGGTACCTCTTAATCTAGTTCTGTAGAACTCTGCTAACAAAGGCAAAGAATTTCCTCCCATGGTGAAGATAAGAAATTTTTATAATAGGCAAAATACAATCACTGCATAGGGTTGGCATAGCAATAATCTGGTGCTCAAAATATATAAAATTTTTTTATAACTTTTTAAATTTATTATGAAGATTTTTACTTGAGAACACTTATTCTGTCAGGCAAGGTGAGAAATCACCCAACCATATTTCCCAGACAAATGTGGAGGTCTGCAGTGGGATTCTTCCAATAAGCCAAGGCGCAGTTTTGCCAGCTCAGTCATCACAAGGAGTGTCTTCCCATCTTCAAAATTTTAATTGCTTAAATAGCTGCCTTGAGAGCTTGCGCAACTGCTTCTAGTAATCGTGAGACAACCAGTGTCTCTGCCAAGAGGTCTGCATTTTTACGTCCCTAGGATTTGCAGTCCTGGTGCCACTAGATCAATGCTGGGCTTCGTGCAGATGATGAAAATCTTACTTCGTTATTCCTGAGCTTAGTCATCCTGTACTCAAAAGCTCTGATTCTTAGCTCTTGTATTACCTCCACTTTAACATATGATTGAGCCAGGGACCAGGAGAAAATGGAACTTTTCCAAGTCACACTAGTAATAAAGCATTAGAACTTAGGTCATATTCCTGAGTACTCTGCAAATGGTAGCACCCAAGTAGCTTTACTGCATTGAAATCATCTTAAAATTTAACCCATACTCCTACAGATGCACGTTCGTGTGCATCCTCATCACTGCAGTCTGGAAACCAAACGGAGGAGTGACACAAGCAGCTGCTGTGGAAACCTCCAGGGGCTGTCCAGAAGGACGATGTCTTCTGATATGAACAGGTCACATTCGTATTACAGATCTGCACACATTCGTTTAAAGGCAGTACCTGATTCATATCCAGACCCACCGGGAAGAGAGTCTGGAAATTGTGGTTTTAAGTTTTCTGCCTCTGCAAAGAGGAAATAGGTGGAGAGGAGGCTGAGACACTCAGCACTAACTATGCATCACACATGGTGACCAGGTTCAACACACAAGGCATAAGGTAGAGATTGCCTATAATAGTCACATGGAGTATTCCATAAATTCCTCCAAGAGCAGTGTAGTATTATCTGTCCTGAAAATTCAGTAGGGCCAGTTTTACTTTCCGTGTTGGAGCAGAGCATGGTACTCTAGTTCTATACTTGACTTATATTTAAATTGAGCCGTGTTTAGGAATAGGGAATGCTGAGACTCACAGAGAGCAGACACCAAATGAGTCCCAAAATCCAAGAAGTGAAACATCAGAGAAAAAGTCTCCATGTACACTTTTTTGAAAAAAAAATCTTCTCAGCCTGTATCATTGGGTTTGCATGCTACATGTACACATATTGGGATTCTTGTGAACCGCTTAATCTTATATTACATGCGTTTCATACTACGCCAAATGCTGCAAACATTATTGAAGTGCAATAAACATAGACCATCACTTCAGGGAGCTAGCATGTGACTTGAAGAGGTAACATGTAGTAAACACATGTACAAACCAGAAAGCAAGTGAAAGAAAAACACAGTTTCTGGACCAGGGAGAAGGTCACTTTGGACAGTAGAAGCTGGCATCTTAGGTAAATGAATAAGAACATATATGTAGATATGGGGAGAACCTTCATTCTGAATGCAAATAATCAGGTTTATATCACTGTATCAAAATAATCTTTTATATATATGTGCATTTGTACATATCTGTGATACATAATGTTTATATTACTTTTATGAAGTTGATCCATGTCCATAACACATTGGAACTCCTTTTTTCATCCCTTTACATTCTCCTCATTCCATCTCTTGATCCTCTTCCCCGTTAAGAAAGATCTATCTCCCTACTTTTTATTGTCTATCTTTTATTTTGCTGGACTTCCCGTCTGAGAATATGTTGTCCTGATGTCATTCACCCACATTTAGCACTTGCCTCGCTACAGTGCAGTGAGAGAAACTGAGACATTCGTTTGGTTTTGCTGAAGGTCTTTTCCCCTTCTTTCCCAGGTCTGCCTCTTCTCCACACCATGCAGATCTAAGTGTTTCTTTTTTCAAGGATTTTATAAAATGAAACCTTGAAAATGGAAATGTCCCCCTATTTTTAGTGAGGAGAACATTCTTAGTGTAATAGAGATGGAGAGTTTCTACCCTTGCAGTTTGTAAGAGAAGACAGAGAGCTACTTCCCACTGACCAAGTGGAATTTCAAGAGCCCTGGGACTTGAAGCCAGTAGTGGGAACATGTTCTCCATTTCTGGGCATCAGTGCAGTGTGCTGGGGCAACAGACAGAGAAGGGATTTTGGCAGACTTTGGGAACTCAGCCCCTGGCCCCTGACTCCTGGCTATCCCTGCCTTGGTAAAGAATCCCACACCAGCATATGGCAGGAAACCCGGAGCCAGGAGTCTTCCAGGATGCATGTGGACTTGGATAACAGGCAAGCAGCAGCAACCATGACAGGCTGAAGACTTTGCCAGGTTTTCCCAGACTTTGCCAGGTTTTCCCAGACACACGTAGACCTCCCGTGGATGAATAAGGTAGACTTTGTCTCTGGTGCTCTTTTACATGCCTGAGTTTGGAGATTAAGTCATATTCTTAAGTGCATCTCTCTAACAACAACAACAAAACTTAAATAAAAGGAAATTTAAATTTAAAAATACAAAAGCAAATACGTATTTGTTTTGTGCAAAAGAACAACACAGGTAGACTTAGAAACAAAGAAAATAAAGTTCTTCTGACAGATTTGCCTGCCTGTGCTGCAGAGCACTATGTACGGGACCTGGCCTCTTAAGGAACCCAGCACTTTCTCATCTCACTTTATCTCCGACCAGTACTCAGACATCATTTCATGTCTGCCAAAAGGGGGAGACTTTTATCTGCCCCTGTAAAGTTTCCCTGAAGCCATTCTGCTTTAATCGGGACCACAGGCCAGAAAGAAAGGTTACAGTATGATATGGCTCTATGTTGTTCAGCCAGCTCAACGTGGAGAGGCACCATTTAGAGTAACAAGTCTACTTTGGAAAAGTGTACACAGCTCTGAATCTGTCACGAGAAGTTATAAAAGCTACACTCGTCCTGGATTTGTTTTCTAAAACATGGCAGAAAATATCAGATGCCTGTTTACCTTTGGTTTAAAAAGTTACTTTCTTGACTCTGTCATATGAGGTGGTTTCTTAATTCATTTTGCCCAATAAAGGAGTTTTTAAGGAATGCATATTAGTTTGTAGAGATCGTAATAAATATTATGTTTTTGGTTTTTTTTTTTTTTTTTTTGTGGTGCCGGGGATCGAACTCAGGGTCTTGTGCTTGCAACGCAAGCACTCTAATCACTGAGCTAAATTTCCAGCCCTATAAATATTAGTTTTGATGATTAAAATTCAACTTACATGAAACTTTTTTAAAAGACAAAAATGAAGATGTATCAGTATCATGTATTAAATAATGTAGAGATGACTACAGATGACTATATCGAATGTTCAAAAAAGTGACAGTGTTGATAACGAAAACTCTTTTGGTAAAGACCTTTTTAAATAATCCAGAAAAACTAATAAAATATGTGAAATAATTCATTGTTATATGCCATTATAAACATTCACCGGAGCTGGGAGTGGTGGTGATCTTCCATGATCTCGGTGATCTAGGAGGCTGAGGATGGAGGATTGCAAGTTTGAGCCCAACTTGTGCAACTTAGCAAACCCTGTCTGAAAATATAAAGTATAAAAAGTAGTAGGTATGTAACTCAGTGTGAAGGCCCTGGGTTCAATTCCCAATATTTAAAAAAAATTCATATCAAAGTTAATTAATGAGTAAAATCCATTACACCAGTTTAAATATTCAAGTTTGTAAGCAAGATGGAAAGTTTTTAAAGAATTTTTTCCATGGGAAATATTTTTATGTGATTTTACATTAACAAATATATATATATAATATAGTACATATTTATATTTATGTATATTTATAGTGCAAATTTATATTTATATATTTAAATAGTACATATTTATGTATCACCACCATGCCCACCACTCCCTATATTTATATAGAGAAGTAACTAAAATGAAATAAATATGTATATATATGTTTATATAAATATTTATATATAAAATGTTATGGCATTCTTAGAGAATGTAATATCATGGAAAAAAATAGTAGCAATAATCATTAGGAGTCTCCTTTTTTTAACTTTTCTTTTTTGAAATAGCATTAGAGAAAGAAAAGCTAGAGGGTAGCACAGAGTGCCCTGAAGCTCTTTATTCAGCATCCCCTAATATTCACATCACTTACATAAAAGTATTAACTAATCCGAGCATCTTTGTCAAACCTATCCTTTTTCTACGGGTGACTTCTGTGGTCTAGGACACATTCTGTGTTCCCACTTTGCATTAGATTGTCATGTCAACATAATCGCCTCCAGTCTGTGACAATTACCCCTTTGTGGTTTTTCACGATCCTGACCCATAAGGAATGCTTTTTGTAGAGTGTCTTTGATGTGTGTTCATCTGGTGTCTGCTCATGATTAGACTGAAGTCATGAAGTGTTCTCAACAATAGCACTGGAAATGTATCCATCTCAGGTTACAATAGCAGGACATACATTTATATGTCTTTTTTTTTAAATTTTATTTTAATGGTACATTTTAGATGTACATAGTGATAACATTCATCACAGGGGATTCATACCTGTACATGATATATCTTGTTTCTTCTTTTTTTCCCATTCCCTTCCCCTCACCCTCTCCTCCCTCCCTATTTACAAAAGATTTGTTTCCATTTTTTCCTTTCATTTCTTATTTCTGGTGTGAGAAACTGAAGTGTAAATAAAGACTAAAATGTATTATATTGGGAAAGGGAAGAAAATGTTCAAATGGGAAAGGGAACAAGGGAGGGGGAAAGGAACAGCGGGACATTTATATGTCTTACCACTGGTCGTCTCAGTCAATTGGGTGCCACTATAGCAGAATAACTGAAGCTGAGCATTGTACAAAGCAAAGAGGTTTTGTGTACTTTTGATTCTGATGGTTTAGAAAATTTAAGCAGCAAGGCACTGATATCTGGTGAGCAGCATATGTAGAAGAAAAACTGCATGTTCAGAGAGGAAGCAAGAGACTAAGCAGAGTCTCCAGGTTGCTTTCTTATTATAACCCACTTTTTTGGTAGCTATCCTACTGTTGTGGTACCTAATCCATTTGGAGAGACAAATATTAATCCCCTCAGGATGATCCAATCATGTCCTACTAAGTCCCCCACTTTAGAGTTTCCACCACCTTTCAATTTTATTACATTTGGAACCAAGTTTCCAACAGGCAACATGCACCATAACATTGATAATGTTGACCTCAATTGCATGAATCTGTCACATTTTTCCACATAAAGTTTTTAATTTTTTCCCTTGTAATTATTAAGTATAATGTAAAGTAACAATTTGAGACTATGCACGTTTCCTATTTCTCATTGCACTTTCCTAAAATAATGTTACCATTTATCAATGGTTCTTGCCTGCTAAAATTAATGTGGTGCTATGTAAATAGTGATTTTTATCAATTTTATTCATGTGTGTTCTTTTTTAAAGCAATTTTGCTATACTTTTTGTATTATTCCTTCTTTGCCTGTCTTCTATCCCTGCTACTTTTTGTTGACTACGTTTTATCTTTTTTTAAAAAAAATCTCATTTTCTTTCTCTTGGTTGATTTCCTGACTTTATTCGAAACCCCATATTAAAATTTCTTCTCAATCTATTCTCTTGGGCATCTTGGAACTTATTTTTCTTTCTGGATGCAGTTTTGTCTTTTTCTCCTAGTTTTTTATGCAAGTCCTTTTTAACTTCTTACAGTTTTTTGTTTATTTTGATATTTAGTTTGTAAATTTTTCCTTAAGTGTGGTTTTCCATATCATCAAATGCTAGCTTGGGTATAATTAATTCTGTTTGGAGAAATGATTTCAATTGCTTTTTTCCTAGAGTTTCTTGCAGTTGGTACATTTCATATCTCATTTTCTAAATCTTTACAATATCTCTGTAAGCATTTTCTAATTTTCCTTTTATGAATTTGATTAGATTTGGGGTACTTTATAGGATTCTTACTTTAAGGCTATACTATTCTCTGAGTGCAGATAGTTCAATGGATTTTTCTTTATTTATTTCTGGTGTTAGGGAAAGGTTTTAAATCATTTGATTCTATTTCTTACAGTCCTTATATACCTTAAAATTTCCTCTTTTTTCTTCACCCCTTTACAATTGACAGAAAAAAGTGATTATTTCTTTCTCTGATTCCTTTTCCCTCCAAAAACTATACAAATCAAATCCGACCTTTTAACGTACACATACTTTAAAATCTCTACTTGTGTCCATGCTCTGCTCTGTCTAACATCTTTTTAGTAATGTCGTAACAACAGCTTTGTATTAAGCTCAGGCCTCAGAGTTACCAGTGCTTCTCATTCCTCCACAATTATTTTCCATGTGTCTTTACCACAGAACTGTGCAGGTCACAGGGTAGTATGGGAGCACTAGAGGTTGTGACTTCTATCTTTTCACTCATTTTAAAAACTGGACATTCTCTATCTTTATATTGTTCAGATGACATAATATATATGTATTTTCTTGCTCTTTTGTATTGCTTTGGAACAAAATTTTGGCCAGGTAGGAAACTACATTTGTCCTCATCTACCTAGACAGTTTTTCAAAGAATCATCCTTATTTTTCTTCTCTTTACTTCTAATCTTTTGTCTTTCTTCTTCTGAATTTCCGCTCTTAGGCTATATTATATGATTAAAATATATGGTTTAATGTTTTGATAGAAATACCTATGCTTGACTTAATGTTTCAAAATAAACAGACACAATTATGCTGTTACCAAGACTACAACAGTAGGAGTTTCTAAGCTGGAGAGCCCTTGTTTTTACCCTAGAGTTAGAAGAAAATAGAATCTGTCTAATTTATTATTTAACAATTTCTTAATGAGGAAAGAACTTCATAGCAGCAATTTTCATATCTGTATATGTGGGGTGTTTAATTGCGTGCTATGTATCATAGATCCCGAGGTAATCAAATACTTTGTATTTTCCACATATTTTCACTTGTTTACATCATTTTCCTTATATTGCCAAAACATCAGACTATTTAATGGAATTATTTTCTCACTTCACTTTAATATGTGTTGTGTCTCATTTAGAGTATTTATAGCTCTCTTACATTTTTCACCAATTTCACAGAGGGAATTATTTATACTTTACACAAATGATGTTGAATTTTCAGCCTTCCCCTATTTCTTATTATCTCTCCCACAATGGCATCTATTTTGTGGTTCATTGTCCTTTAACTTCTCTCATGTTTATCTGATGCGCCAATTGTCAAAATCACCAGGGTGAGCGACAGCTCCTAAGCCGCTGCAGTCAATAGGGCGGTATTGAAAGCGAACTAGACGCAAAGAAAGCAGAAAGCCTAAGCAGCTGCCTCGGCAAACAATGGCTCCAAGTCCCGCAGAGAGGTGCACACAGCTCGCAAAGGTCAGAGAGAAAGCATCAGGAGAGGGAGCAGACAGGCCAGAGTGGGCCGGAGATAGCGGTCAGTGCAGCTCATGGGGTCCTGCCGGCACATCTGTGTCCAGGCCGGACAAGAGCCTCTTTTATTATTTCCAGTTACACCTGGTAGTCATGTTCAGACATGGGTGGCAAAAAGGTTTCAAAATGCACGTTAACTTTAAGCAACGAGGTGAGAATTATGCCGCTTTATGAATAGACAAATAATACATCCTCTTTAACCTAGATGGATGTTACCATTTCATGCTATGTATTCAAACATATTTATTAACAGCTCTCTCTTCGACTCTCAGGCAGGAAGTTCTAGTTTCAGCAATCAATTATACTGTCCTCTTGCCCACGAGAAAGATCCAGTGTCTTCTTAAAAGTTCTGTAACAATATTTTTATTGATGGATAGTGTCTCCCCAGGGTTATGAGTAGTTTAAAAACCTGAAAGAGCAGGCAACATAGCATGGTTTCCTCGTCCACCTTATTATCCAAGCTGGATGCAAACGTGGACGTGACTAGAGGATGAAAAGAGGCAGACAAAGGCACACATGGGGACTTGGAAACACAGCTGGTCAGGGACAGGACAGGATTGAAATTAAGGTACTTGCATTGCCAAATTCTGAACACTTACCATAACACTCTCTTATATTGCCTGTTATAGATGTCAAAAATTAATGTCAGGTGTAATATATAACAGTTTGGATAGTACTAGGAATATAGAAGATACTGAATTTGTATACAGGTAATGTAAAAAAAAATATATTTAGGAAATGCATGTGTAAAATGTAGGAGTGAAGTAAGTGGACAATAAGCACTATCCTTGGGAAATAACATCCTGTCCTCATCTTAAATGCTAGAGTTTTAATCAAGGAGAGCAACTATTGATTAAACGTCTGATGGTTTCTCTGATTTGAAGATGTTTATATTGTTTCCAATATAAACAATAACATCAATAATGTGTTGACCTAACTGGAGGCTCTAGGCCCTACTGTGATTTTATTAAATGCTACTGGGAAAGTTAATTTCTCTAAATTATTCAAGTTCAACTCGGGTTTCTGAAAACAAAGTTATCCTACCTAACCACTAATAAATTGACTGAATGTTAAATAGCACTTTAATTTTGTTTCATTAATGTTCATTAAACAACTAAGAAAGGAAGGAAGTTGATTATGTCAAGCTCATGATTTTTAATTAAAGTGGAAAGAGGCAGGAGCTCCTAATTTGCAAACACAGAGCTTCAGACAGCAAACAGATAAAGTTTACTGTTCACAATGCACAGAGAAAAAAATTTCAGCAGTTAATTAAAACTTTAGTCATTTGAAAGGTCTCTACATGAGACATAAATCACTGGTTGCATCTTCCTATAAACTTTCAGAATCGGCGGAAAGTGTCATACACACATAAATACTGATGACCCATGTTGTGATTATACCTTGAATTCTAGGCACTTGAATACTTTACGAAGGCAGCACCCAGTGGAAATGGTAGTGCTAAGAGTCAGAACACGTAGTTCTACCTCTGACTTGGGTCTTCTTTCATTCATGGTGTGATTTCAGATGTATTACTCAATCTTCATGGGCCACAGTTTCCTTCGCCAATAAGACAGTCTAATACTTGCTGTAGAAAAAGCTGTGGTGTGTTTTTATTATTTGACTTTCCTTTCTTTGCTCATTTGTATATCGTGGGGATTGTGTTTGTAGTTGCAGTTGGACGGGGTCTGCATTCAAACCAGTTCGGAGTTAGGAAAGCCTGGCCCCTGCAGAGTGTGACTCAGGGTCCAGGGGGCAGTGTGTCAGTTCAAAGCCTGTCCTAAAGCCCCACGTCCTTTCATTCTGAGTGGCTGAAGAGACAAAGGAAATATGAATAATTATCAACCCCATTTCCACCAGCCAAAGAAAGGAGACAAATTACGATCTCACGCAAAGTAACCACTATCACAGCGCAGCAGGTGAAACTCACCTTATGTTAAAGATACGCTCATGGGGGGACAGGGTATACAATTTAAAGGTTTGGGCAATATAATATTATTTAAATCTTATTTAAAAGTATTCAGAGACATCTATTTAACCCTGCTTAATCTCCTTATCCTGCTTCCTGGCTCTATCTATCCATCTATCAATCGATCTATTTATGTGTGTGTGTGTGTGTGTGTGTGTGTGTGTGTGTGTTCATACATCACATAGTCAATTTTACTTTCTTTTTGTAAATTTATTTTTACCTTAGATACATGGAATTAAATTATTCATGCCCCCTTTCACCATTTGGCTTTACAATGTCCTTCTTCCCTATTGCTCTCTTCCCGATTGCTATTTCTCTCCTTCTGAAAGACATTTTTCCTAATGTTTTTAGCATACATCCTTCCTGTTTGCTTTAGATATACGTGTACTCTTTAAAAATATGTAGTGTTAAACAACACTGGTGTAATTTTCATAAATGGTGTTATAAATCTCATTCTTTTTTCTTTTCTTATTTAACAACACGCTTGTGAGATGTAGCCCAATTACAATATATAAATCTGACTCTTTGCTTCTGACTCTGCATAATATTTTATCTTTTTTTTTTTAATTTTATTTTAAACCAAGAACATGTATTGGTACATTCTACATACAATGGTCACATTCATTACATTAATTCTGTACCTATACATGATGTATCTTGGTTCTCCCCCCTCTCCCCCCTCCCCTCTGCACCCTCCCTCCCTATTTACAGCAGGTTCATTTATCATTTTCCATATTTTCCCTTTCCCCTC
>PVJO010023669.1:0-25742 GCA_004026905.1 Hystrix cristata | reverse complement strand
TGATTTCTCTTTTCAGCTTCGTAGTATGTAGTCTCAATTTCCCGGTTTTCATTAATGAAGAAATAGTACTTTTAAAATCAGAAAACATGAAAAGGTAATAATGTGAATGTGATACTTAATAATTACTAAGGACTAGAGCAAGTGACATTATTTCTTATCTTCATGAAAAGCCCTTAATTTTTGTACGAATTTATTTTTTTGTGTGTGTGTGTGTGCTGGGGATCGAACTCAGGGCCTTGTGGTTGTGAGGCAAGTACCCTAACCAATGAGCTAAATCATCAGCTTTTTGTACAAACATTGAGAGCACACATGCTATTTTTGTTTCAAGTGTTTTTATAGTTATCTTTCATAACATTAACTATGATTCATTGATTCTGGATCCTTGTTCAAGATACGGTATTTACATATGCGTAGGAGGAAGGAAATACTTTTTCTCTTAATATTTTCCACTCCCTTTATCAATTAGAGATGAAAACTGTGATTTCAATGATATATGTGGATTGATTGTCCTTAACAGTGTCAGCATTAGGAAGCTCCTTCACGCTAAATCCCTTCGACACTTTTTTTTGGGTGGAAGGACAGAACAAGGCGCCATTTTTATCTTACATTTTTTCCTAGTGGGAAACTCTTTCTAGTGAGTCTCCAAGAAAATAATAGCAATTTCAATTAATTTTGGACACACATCATCAGTAGATCTGGAAACATTTTCCATCCCTGGGAAAAGATCTAGAAGCAGGCGAAATTATACCTAACTTATAGGACATCTAAATAAATATTGGTTATAATTATTGATATTATTAACTATTTTATTATAAATCATTGTGTCTGTAGACAATAATGATGTCCTATAGTAGATGTGTTTGAGCAATATATTTATTGCAAGAAACAGATCAGAGGGTTTTCTACATCACTCTTTTTTTTTTCTTTAAAACTGGAAGCTCAAGGTTTTATTAATTTTTGTTTTCCCAATGTTTGTGGCACATATTGGACATAGGTATTAGACATCATTCGTTTGACCTGAGAGCACTCTAGGAGGATGAGAGATCCATGTAGATGATTTCATCAGTGTCCATGATTTTGTCCTCTGCATCAAGGGTCTGCATCTCTATGCCGCATTACTAATGCCTGCTTGTACACAAAATGGGAGGATAACCTCCTCAAAACCTTATTTTCCTTTCAGTAACACCGACAGCCTGGGTTTCCTGTCATGAGAAGAAGTTCCTCAGGAATTCCTGGATGTTGATTCTTCTGGGTCTCGCTGTTAGAAAGGCAAAATATCTGGGTAGAGTCAGCCTTGCATTACAAATAACAGTTGACCTAAGTCAGACACATTCCATTCAAAGGTATTTCCACATGACTGAAGCCAGCAAAAGTGATTTTTTTTCAGTATTTGTGTGTGTGTGTGTGTGTAGTATACAGGTAGGTGATCTATGTGGCACTGCCCAGCTGCTGCAGAATGGGAGAATGTCACATTCTCTAGCTGTGACTGAATTCTAGAAAGGTGAGTTGCCAGGCTCCTGGGTCTCTCTGCTGGGGCAGCTCCCCTAGTCCCAGAGAAAGACTTGGAAAACTCCCTGCAGATGACTTCTGTGCTCCATTCTTGCCTTCCTACATCCATTCTTTCCAACAAAGCCAGAGTGTTGCTTGAGAAATACAGAAAAAAAAAAACCATATAGGAATATTAATATGATAGTTTCAATTTTAAATCACCTCAGGACTTCCTATAGCACTGAGTCTATCCCAACCACCATAAACCCCGATAGCCTGTTCCTTGGTCTCCCCCCGGTCTACGTCTAGTGCAGTTTTCCCCTACCTACCATGCTCCAGCACAGTGGCCTTCTTTTGGCTTCTCAGAGTGGTTCAATTTGTTGCTTCCGTTGAACCTGGCCTCCATCTGCCTGTCTCTACCAGCAGCGTTCTTGCCTCTTTCATGTCCATAGCTGTCTCCTTTTTGTCAGCCAACTTCTCAGACATATCTTCTCTAGTTGCTTAGTCCACTGGTGATTATGCTAATATTCTGTTTCAATTGTTTACGTACTAGTTTTCAGTATTACATTTTTGTTTGTTTCTTTGTTGTCAATTTCCCTATCCTCGAAAACAGATACACGTTTCTTGAGTACAGTTCCATGGGACTTTATCAGTCTTATAAATTTCTAATCCTACTGCCCAGAACAATGCCCAATACACAGTAGGCTTTCAAAAAGTAGTTAAAAGAATAAATGAATTAAAATTGAAGTAAAAATACTGATCAAAGAACATTATTGTGATTTTAAATGAGATAATGTCTATAAAGGGCTTAAAAGAGAAATGACACATAAAGCGACCAATAAACCATACCTATTATTGTTATTGTCATTATTATTTTGTAATATCTCTGGTGATGTTCCCCCCTGACCTTTATGATTATGACATTTTTGTTTGATGTAAAACAACTCCCGCTGCAATTATCTAATTTCCATTTCATGGACTGCACAGAGTTGTAATTCTTTTGAGCTATTTGAAAAATGGCAAGTTGAGCCCTTGGCATTCTTTTTTTCCAAGTCAAATAATTCCAATTCTGTTCGTCTTTTCTTCTAGGTGTTATACTTGAAGAAGTATCTTTAACAGCCCTGAGGCAAGGCAACTACACTAAGCCATCACCGCATACTAATTAGCGACTCTGTGTGTGGCTCTAATTTGTCCAGACATAAAGGAAACTGCCCACACAATCTTCCCTTGAAAATGACAACTTTGCAGTAGTACTTCCACCTACTCTTAAGGGGCCAGAGTATCCTGCACAGACCTTCTCATGTTACTTTTAACAACACATTGACAGCCAGGCATAGTAGCCCATGCCCGTAATCTCAGCACTACAGGAAACAGAGGCAGAAGGATTGCGAATTCGATTCTAGGCTGGGAAACTTAGTGACTTAGTGAGACTTGTCTCAAAATAAAAATTAAAACACCTAGCTCAGTGCAAAGGCCCTGATTTCAATTCTCAGTGCCACACACAAAAAACCTGAAAATACTTGACAGATACAGGGTTTGGTCTATATAAATCTGCTTACTACAAATTTTTAGATAGGTGCTTCTAGTGCATCTTAACTTCCCCACTCATAAAAAGGACAGAATACTTGAAACTAGAATCTGTAAGATTATTTCATATCTGAAGTAAATGCTATTATATTTCAACACAATGGAAGAAGCGACTCACTCTGAGTAAGTCAACATGCAGAGAATGTATTTATGTCCTAGGGTTTCTTTATATTTCATTTAGGTCCTAAAAATGAAAAATACTATAATTGCCCATATGTTTCTTTGGATACTTCTCATAGGATTTTATTTGGAGACTCTCGCGTTTGATTGAGAACAGTAGTTATTACATTAAAAAAAGAAAAAAATTAATGTATTCATACCTATAATGAGTCAGAGAAGTTAATGGAACATTTTAACAACTGAGAAATAATTTATATGTTATAGAATTGTAGAATGGGAAGGTAATTCATCGGCTCATTTTTTGACTGTTGCCAAATTTATTCATGTCTGACATTTTCCTAAGATCCTTCCAAAGGAGAATGAACATATAGAGACTCCAAGTACATGTAGGGAAATTATAAATGTCAATTTGTATATTACATTTATATAAAATATATTTACTCTTTTCTCCTTCACAATGAGGTCAATTACAGTTTTTATTTTCACTCTTCATAGAAGTTTTCAAAAGTTGTGCAATTAAGAACTTTTATACCTGAAGTACTTCAACATGTTCATGACCACAGTCTGACTACCAGACTATCTTGCTAAAGAAATGTAAGTCATGTTAGAAGCAATTGAAGAACAATATTGATACTGTGAAGAACAAAAACTAGTGAGACAAAGGATAGAATTGAGAAATCTTCACAAATATCTGAGGAAAAGGACTAACCTGTAAGAGATTAGAAATGAAATTATCAAGTATAGTCAGTGCAGATCCAATACACAGAAAATAGCAATTCATGGACAAGAAAAGAGAAAAACTTTCAAAAGAAAACTTTCCTAAAATGAAGGAAGTTCTGTACCTGATGATTGAAAGGGTTTGCTACAGCCTAAGAAAATTTAGTAAATAATAACTCATATCAAGGTACATCCTGTGGAAGTTAAGGGGAAAAAAGGGGAAGAGAGAGAATTTTCTGTAATCATTCAACAATACAACAGGTCACAGGTCATACATAGGTTACTGTTACTTTGTTTTCCCCTCACCTTCATAAACCTCAACCCACAAAAACAAAAACAAGCTAATAATTCAGACCCATCTCAGACTCTTCTGGAGCATTTTCTGTTGGAAGACAATGGGATAACATCTGTAGTGTATAGGAAAGGGAAGGGTACCACTCAACCAAGTTGTCTTTCTCATGTGAAGGCAACACTAAAACATCTTCACAAATGGAATTATTCATTAACTCTTTCCGGAAAATTTCTTGACAACATAACTCAGCCAACCAGGATCAAAACAATAGCAATGATATTTAAAAAAAAGAAAGAAAGCCACATTGATCACTGAAGTCCAAAGAACCAGAAAATGGATAGAGTAAAACCAAGAGTAATACTTCCAAATGAAAGAAATCTCTTCAATTGACACCTGAAAGCAACATTTATAAAGGCAGGACTGAGCGGGTGGCGAAGTGAAGAAAACACCTGGGAGCCAGCCCAGAAGCAAGTGTGATTCCACAGGCAGGTGAGCACTGGCCTTGTACCATATTCCCTTGCTAAGACCCCTGCTGGATTTTGCTGGAGTTCAGGGAGCCAAGAATTCTCAGGGGTCAGGGGCAAAAACTGGAACCTAAGCCAGGTGAGGACGAATCGAATTCTTCTGCATAAATTTGGTGGTCCTAAAATGTGTCATCTTCAAGAGACCTGTAAGGTAAAGAAGGATTTCAATGAGGAGTAAATTGTCCTTATGAAAAATAAAACACTGAATATCCTTCATTCTTTACACATTACATACAGTCAATGCAATATGGATTCATGACTTAAAATCGAAAGTTTAACTTTAAACCATTTATAAAAATTGAGACTATATTTATGATTTCAGGCCAGGGAAAGATTTCCTGTGCAAAAACACTAACCATAAAGGAAAAGATTAAAATATTTGATCAAAATATTTCAGCTAATGAGAAGATATTTTTCTCTCAAAGAGAGAAAATAAAATTCATAATGAGAGAGAGAAACTTGCCACAACTATTACTAGTATCTGGAATACAAAAGGAATTTCTTTGGATCACTAAGAAAGAGATGAGCCAGATTTGGCGTTGCCTGCCTGTAATCCCAGCCCTCTCAGAGGCGGAGGCAGGAGAATCATAAGTTCTAGCCCAGCCTGGGCAATTAAACAACTTAACCAGACTCTGTCTAAAACAAAAGCAGAAACAAAACCACGAACGAACAAACAAACTGAAATAGGGTTGAAAGGCTGGGATGTTTAGTTCAACGTAAAGGCTCTGGCTTTAGAACCCAGTAGTGGGCACTGGGGGAGAAAGAGAGAGAGGGAATTATTGTGAACAGCCATTTGCCAGAAAAGGAAACACAAATAGTCTATAAAGATATAAAAGTATTTTGATTGTTAATGTATCAAGACAATGTAAATAAAAACCATGATGGCATCTTTGTGTATCTATCAGATTTACAAAAAATAAAAAGTCAGCTAGCACTAATTAGTGGTAAGAATATGGAGCAACAGGAATTTTCAAAGACTGCAGGAGTATAATGTGGTACAATCTCCTTGTAAAATAATCTGGCATTAACTAATAAAATTGAATATGTGCATACTGTGTGGCCTCAAATTTCTCTTCTATGTATCTTAGAGAAACTTTTACACATGAACCGGGCAACGTTCAACAAAGCATTATTCTTATTAGCAAAATTTAGGAGTAATCCAAATATTCATCAACAAAGGATTGAATAAATATAATAGGGGATATACATATAAAACTACAACGCAGTAAAATAATAAGCAAACGTGAGGCACTGCATCTGTCCGTCCATCTATATGTCTGTCTTTCTGTATGTCTGCTTGTGTACATACATGCACATGATATTCAACCACAAAAAGAAGTTACAGAACAAAAACCCATGTAGAATAATTCTATTTAGTAAGAGTTAGAAACGAGGAAAATGAAATAAGTAGGCACTCCGCGCTCCCCCCGAGCAGCAACGCAGGTGTCATTTCTGCAGAGGTGCCATTTTCTTACTCATTAAGCGCCACATATATAGAACATATACTTTCTGCATGTAAGATTTTTCAATAGTAAACACTTTCAAAAGATAAATTAAAAACTGAATAAATATGTTTACAATGTAATTTTGTTATAAAGATTGACAGATACACAAATGCACATCAAGAAAATGTTAGGGTTCAAAGTATTAACTGGAACAAAATGAGCACATTTTATATCTTAGCCCAAACATGAAATTAAAACAATTATAAGGAGAACAGCTGTGAGATAGAAAAAGGAAAGTTTTTAAACAAGATACAGAGCTCAGGAAGGGATGCAAGTGCACAAAGAAATGTAGTATGCAAAAACAATAATAGCTCACATTGATAGCGTATTTACTAGGTACACAGCTACTTGAAATTACTATATTAACTCCCGAAGGATTAAAGATTTAAATGAAAAATAAAGTTGTAAATATCTAATGCAGACCATAGGTATTAGCTTGGACAAAATTTCCTGCAGGCAGCTTCGTTAACTTCCCCGGAAACCAATAATGCTTCCACTATGAGCCGCCAAAGCAGCCTAGCAGCTCATAATTTCCCCATTGTTATGTAACACTTTTTATAGCAGTTCTGTGTTCGAGTCTCCCCCACCCCACCCTCAACTGGAAGACTGGGAACTGAAGGCATGGTGCAATTCTACCTTACTCACTAATGTATCCCTAGCAACCTGGAGAGTACCTGGCACAAACTAGGTGCTCCATCATGAACAGTTGTTGAATTCATACATGTATGACCAAATACATAAGTACAGATTTGGCCTGGGACAGGCTCGTGAAATAGTATATAAAAGCAAAGCCACAGAAGCAAATAGCTAAAATAATTGATTACATCAAAAATCAAAGCCAAATGTACGGCAGTGGCAAGACAATTGGCAAAATGGTAAAGGTAGAGTATGGTATTAAAATGTCAGAGTTACTATCTCTCATTGACAAAAAGCTGTTAGAAATTGATAAGAAAAAGATGAATAGGGCTGGGGATTTAGCTCAGTGGTTAGAGTGCTTGCCTTGCAAGCACAAGGCCCTGAGTTTGATCCCCAGCACCAAAAAAAAAAAAAGAAAAAAAATGAACAAAAAATTTCAAGCCTCATTCCCACACGTGCACACAATTTATCGTTTTTCATGGTTCTGTTAACTGGGTTCAGCTGGGCAATTCTTGCTTAGCCTGCTCCATGAGGTAGCAAGCAGATGTTGGCTGGGTCGGCTCACTCCTGATGGCTTCCTTGCAAGCCGGCAGCCGCTGCTGGTTGGACATTGGGAGCCGGCACAGCTGCACTCGGGCTGCATCCAGGACTGGTGACCACAGTGCCTACATGTGGCTTCCCTTGATGAGCAGGCTTCTCCCAGTATGGCAACTGGGTCCAAGAGGAAGCCTCCCTCCAGTGAGTAGTCCAAAAGACCCAGGGAAGCAGCGAAGATCTATGAACTCATCTTGAAAATCATGCGGCCTCCTTTCTGTCATACTTCTCATCCAACAAGGAACTGAGGCCGACTGAGTCAAAAATAGAATCAGATCACCGTTTTAGTGGAAGAAACAGCATGTGTGTAGGAAGGGAAGACACTGATGCAGTCATCTTTAGAGACCGTCCACCATATCCAGCTGCTGTTGCCTGTGTCTGTTGCCTGCTTTTTGAGCTACTCAGGGGATAGAAGTGCTCAGATTTCTTGTCCCAGGGAAGGTAGACATCTAGTGTACTGGATCTTGATTTTAAACCACTTGGTATTCAGTGCAGTGTAATTTCTGTTCTGCCCATTTTTTTTTTAAATCTTGTTTTTTTTTTTTTTCAAAACCAACTTACATCTGGCAATCTATAGTTATTTGCCTTTTGCAAACGTCTGCCTTTGCTAGGTACTCCTATTCTCACCTGGACAGTGGAGATGGCTCTTGATAAAGGACAGACAGGGCTTGCTTCCCCTCCACCTTTTTGAAGTGCACCTTGCAGTTCTCCTGTTACAGGAAATTGCATCATGTTCGCTTGCAGAGTTTGTGAGCGCGCGCGCGTGTGTGTGAGCGTGTGTGTGTGTGTGTGTGTGTGTGTGTGTATGCGTGTGTTGGGGGGTGTCGCTGCAATGGGAAAGCTCTCTGAATTTGAAAGGCAGTTTTGCGTTTATTTGAAAGCTTGCACAGTGCAAAGCGTTCTCCCTGCCTTTGCTGACTCCTATTATTATCTTGCTACGGAAGGTCATGCCAGCTGCTTAATTACATGGAAAGTTATGAAACAGCTCGGGCACCAGAACACTGTTCAGCTGCAGGCTCCTAAAGGAAAATAAACTCTTCTTGCAGTGAGGACGGCTGCCGATAACCAGGAGTGTTTGTCTGTTTGTGGCCACATGTGTAACTCCCTTGTACAAAGACATTCTATGGTTGAGCAAAAATCCTGGATTCACCTTCCCTAACAGCACTAGCAGTCGTAGTACAATGGAACCATTTTAATTCAGAGAGAGATTAAATCTGAGCACTTCAAGTCAGACTTTTCCTTTCATTGAATGTAAACAATTAAACCTCTTTATGAAGGCTTTCCTGCTTCACTCAGAAATAAGCTAATTCGTTTCATGGTACACCCCTAATCAGCCAACAGGCTCAATGAAAATGTGTTTATTAAAGAGATGATTATGTAGTTTAAGGTTCCCATAACCCACCTGCTCCCTAGCGATCCACCTTCAGGAGGAAACAATTTGTGCTTAGGAAACCCATGTTCAGGGAGGTGCAGGCTTTTCATTTTGGTCCGACCTGTCAGTTTCCTTCCTGGTTTGGTCTCATTCTAACCTTGAGAACACACAGATTTCAGCATTTCATACGTTGCTTTTGCTTTAGCTGCCTCCGTCTTAACTGAGCTCTTTGGCACGTTAGAAGCTGACAAAGAAACAGAAATGTATTCCTTGAGAAAGAGCTTCTCTCCCAAAGAACTCTTCACAGGGAATAGCTGGGATAGTCACTACCTCTTGCTTCTACAGGAAACAGCTTGCCCTGTTGCAGAGGGTGGGGCCCGCTCTTATTTCTCTAAGCACTTTTGGAAGGAAAAAAAAAAGTTAGGCTCCAATGCCAACTTTAACCCTCAAATCCCAGAGTCCAAGGTCAACCGAAGGTCACATTAAGTGCCGAAACTAGAAGGCTGGCAAGCTCTCCCCAGGCAGTCGTCGCTGCTGAAATCGATAGTTAAAATCCAGGCATAGAGACTGTTGTTCTAAGCGTGACATACCTGTGATTTATTAAGTGTGGTGGCAGAGCTCGTCAGATGTGGAGTTATATACTGAAAAAGGCTTCTGCTCCCACCATTTCCCCTCCCCTTCTTGAAACCTAATTCAGACCATATCAAAGTTTTTATAAAGACATTCCTGATACCATTGTGTCTTAAACTCTGTCTGAGCCAACCTTCAAGTATTTACGTAAACTGAAATATGTCTGGAAAGAAGTCAAAACAAAACAAATACTCCACACCATCTCTTTCTGGCAAGCCCTCCTCCCTCATTTACATTCAAGCATAAACCTCTCCAACTGGCTGCCAACTGTTAGGGCTGGTTAATTAGCGATAATTGCAGCGACTGTTTCTTTGAATGCACTGATGGCCTTATGTCTTGGAACCAATTTAGCCTGAAGTTTTCAGCACGTGTGAAATGCGTTGGTAGCATTTTTAAAAAATCACTCCAGATAAGTGCAGTTGGTTTAGTTTCCTTTATGACATGCTGTAGCGATAATTAGTGTTTTTAAAACATCTCCAGGTAGGTCTCGGTGTGTTCCTAAGCTGTGAACACAGTCTCTGTCTTGGCTTTGTCTTCGGAGTGGGCTGTTTCTCCTGGGATCATTTTGGGTGAAGCGCTCTCAGTTTCGGGTGCCGTTTGCTAATGATAATTCGCGTCACTTGCAAGTTGTAGCAACATCAAGATTTCATAGTCTATCTTTTGGCCCATGACACCATATAATTAGAGAAGAAAATGGGGAAGAATTTTAAAGTGACTGTGTACTCACATTATAGTTCTGAAACCAAAGGGAAGAAAAGAGGAAGCTACCACTCGTGTTGGGTATGGACTACTCTTATACTCTTTGGAGAGTACTTTGTAACTTTTTGATACTAGAATTAAAAATGGAAGTAAATGGTCTTTGTCGCACAAAGTTTCCTGGTTTAGGTTACAGTGGTTTTTATTCATTCATCCAACATTTATTGCTCACAGACACTGTGTTACGTTTTGAGAGGTGAGAATGAGTAAGAGTGGACAGGACACAGGAGTCTGACTCAAGGGGTTCACACTCACATGCCACATGCTATTTGGGATTTATTACAATCCTGGGAGGTAAGCAGGACAGGCTCTCATGACTCCATTTTTACAGGTGAGAAAATTGAAACGTGGAGAGGTTGAGTGACTCGCCTTTGGTCACGCAATTAGTGAGAGCCAAGATTAGGAATCTAGACTCTGACACCATGCCTGGTCTTTCTTCCTTAGATCTTGATAGCTCAAGTGTAGGGCAACTGGACAAATACAAATAACCTGGTAAAAAAAGGGCAGTCACGGTTACATTTCACCAAACTATTCAGAGGTATATACTCTAGCTGTAGATCCTCTAGCAGAGAGAAATGCGCATAAATAGGGAGATGGCTGAATGGGTCCATAGAGACCAGGACCCTGAAGCTTCACACAGGAGCACCCTCCATGGATCCCCTTTGTCCTGACCTTACCCCACACCTAGTAACGTCCCATGATCAGTAGGAGGGGGTAGGCTGTTCTGTTCTTGTGATGCTCTATATAACCTGCAGCCATTTCAAGGTGTTCTGGGAAGTCTTCACAGAGAAAAGCTCTGGGGAGATTGGGTTTGGGTGACCAGGATCCTGCACATGAAGTGACAAAGAAAATAGCATGATTTTCTTGACTTGAGAAGAGAGCTCGATTGAAGAAATCATTGCTTTGCAGGAGATTTAATAGCACATGCTCCAAGTCAATGTGTTGGAGTGTTGGAGTAGAAAGAGTGAAGGCCTTGTAGTCACCAGCGATCGATCCAGAGCATCTTCACCACTATTAGACACACAATTTGGGGCAAGTTCCCCAATCTCAATCCATCTGTAAAGTGAAGATGATAATACTTACACTTCATGGTTGTTTTGGAGGCCTTCCTTTAAATACACATTATCATTATACTCCTACTCTTATCCTCAAAATGTTTGGAGAGCAAAGAAAAGGAGGAAGGCTAGGATTAGATCTGAAAGTTCAGTGATCTAGAACTTTTCTGTTGGAGGACTGAGCTCTAATGATCTAGAACCTGTCACTCCTGGCAATTATTTTGTCTCATTGTTGAGCAATGCTGGGATGCTGATCACAGACTAACCTTGTGTGAAGAGCTTAAAACATTATAGTTCTTTTTGAGTTGGACTTCTGGTTATTTCTCCCATCCAGAAAACACAAACTCCTTTATAGGCTCTTGTTGCCTCTGGCTAGTTCACTATGAAGGTGATCAAAGGAGAGAAGCTCAAGAAATACTCCCTCTTCCAACGTTCTCTGCTGACAGCAGAAGGAGTCATAGTGACAGCGGGTGGTGTGAGGCTAGACAGACCCACACAACCCTGTCCGTCTCATCCTTGCCCACTAGCGTCTCCTTTCTGAGATCATGGCAGGAGCATGCCCACATATGAACCTGAGTGATAACCTGGAGGTTCAGTTGCTACTTCCTTCTGTGTTTCCAAACTTCCAGATACATATTCAAGTCTTGATTTGGAGTGGGACAGCCGAAGGGCCAGGAAAACAGGATCTGGGCAAAAAGGACAAGAAGGCCCCACCCGCAACTCCATTTCCACTCTTCTTCTAGAGTCATCCAGCCCACCGAGTCAGTTGGCAGCCTTCTTAAGCTGGAGATGTTTACCTCTCTCCTTACTCCTTCTCCATGCCTCCCCTCACTTCAAACTGCTTCGCAGAATCTCTTCCAGATCTAAGAAACTAATTGTGAAATATCTTTGTGATTACAGTTTATACATTTAATTAGAAGTTGAGAATTAAGCCTCTAAACACCACAAAATGAAAGCTTGAGATTCTCCCAACAAAACCCCAGCTTTCCATGAATGTGGACTGACTCACCCATCTGTCTTCTGCTCTTCTCCTGTTCTCCCCAGCACTTGTCTTTCATGCTGAAGTCATCTACTTTCTACCTGGATCTGGAAAACTGCTGAGATCTCACTGGGCCTTGTTCCAAAGTTGTCCCTCAAAGACAGGGCCATGGAAAGTGGCTACTGTTACAGGGTAGCAGGAAGAGGTCACACTTGCTGAGTTTGGAACCTTCCAAAAATCTGTTAATGACTCATTTCTACAAATGGGAACAGACTGCAAATGTATGATTAAATATAGAGCAAGAGGAATCTCTTACTCTTATTATTTGGTGGTAGATGTATCTAGACTGAGTGATATCAAAATATGTGACATTTCCTTTTATGGACTGAGATCAAATGGTTGTAATTTTCTTGCTATTTTTTAGCTTTAGGGCCTTGTGAAAGAATGTTTCTTTTCTTGCGTTTGGTGGGAATTTGATGTTCGTCGATTTAGCATATGTTGAAAATATTTTGGCTTTGGAAAACTTCACTGATAGTCTTTTCTCTCTAGTCAAAATTAATCTTATCTTCCTCTGGCTCTTGCAGCCTGTGATTCATGGCTCTAATACAGCACTTCTCATATTCTCCTCGTTTAGCGACTTTTATTTCTGTTTGTGTCCTACATCAGATCCAAAGTTTTGTGTGGGGGAGAACTCTTGTTTTACACATCTTTCCATTTGCCTGAGTCTAATCTGTTATATTATGTTAGGCACTCGATACATGTTAGTTTCTGGAAAGTCGCACAGAGAAGGGGACTCTGAGCAATCTCAACAATCGCTCTTGTAGCAGATGCTGCTGACGTCTTACCCCTGTCTCCTTGGCCACCCTGAGGTTCAACTGCACACCGAGTTGCTGCAGAAATGGACAGTCTGCTACTTCTCTCTGCCAGAGGACAGTCTTTAGCTGTGGGAGTGAACCGGGGAGCATGCAGTTTAGGCTGCAAGAGCAGGGAATGATTGCCTGAGGAACAACTATTGATCAAGGAGGGACAGACCTGGCTGGATGGATAACCCAGCATCCTTGCCTTCATTTTGGAGAACTTTTTACACAGCCCCTGACAGGTTTATCATGGAGGGAAGTCCTAGTTGCCCACAGCTTCTTAACATGCTCTTTTCAGGATCTCTTCCCTTCCCTGTTGTAAGTTTCCTCACAATGCCACTCCTGGCGCCCCAGCCAAATACACCACTTCACCCCAAGGCTTAGCTTTGGAGAAGTGCCATGGGAAACCCAAACAAAGACCCCTATAAACTAAAGGACATCACAGCTGATGGTTGGGCAAGTAATGAATCCATAAATAGAGCTTGTATGACACCTCTGCTCCCGAGAAGAGGGAGCTGGGAAAGCACCAAATGGAGCAGCATGCTGTGGGCAGCGCTTGGGAACAAGGCAGAGGGAGCGGAAAGGAAACCAGAAAGACCGAAGGTAAACAAGTCAAAGAGCAAACTTAGAACAGCAGGCGAAAGTGCTTGTGGTCTAGTACCTGCCAAAGTGTGAGAAACCGAACAATGACTTGGAACGCGGCATGGAAGAAAGGGCTTCCAGATCCAAGGTGGGAAGGATCCTCAGGAGAAGGAGACGGAAGATGACTGCAGGCACAGGGAGTCTGAAGCCTGGGTTGGTGGTGTGGTGGGTGTCTAGCCCACCTGAGCAGGATCCGAGACGGGAAGGGGCAGAGGGAGGAGAGGAGCTGCGCCCCTACTACCCAGGCAGCTGCTTAGGAGCACATTCTTAGGCTTTTCTTAGTTGAAGTGTATATGTATGTGTATGTGTGTGTGCACTGCTCATCTTAACTGAAACGCAGGACGGAATGCTAGGTGAAACTACAGTGGTACCTCGATGCTTGTCATCAGTTGGTTCTGGAAGGTGCAACAAGTATCAAAAACTACAAGTACCAAACGAATTGCTTTGGCTGGTATCGATTCACTAGGCAATTGACACCAACAGAATTTTTGTGTCAAACTGTGTCAAGTACCAAATATGACAAGTTTCAAAGCAAGTGAGTACCAAGTTACGACTGTAGTCCTCCACTACACATCTGTCAACATAAAGCCCTAATCTGTCCTTAGTCCTAGTGGCTGGATGTGACAGTCTCCAGAGTGAGGTGACTCACTATAAAATTTACCTTTACCACTGATATTGACACTATTACATAAGAAGACAAGTTGACTGATTGTGACCCTAAATTGTATGGTTCTGAGCACAGTCTTCCCACTGCATCAGCCACAATGCCCCCTTCTGTTTTCTTTTCCCCAATCTGACTGTGGACCCTATAGAAACTCCAGTTTTCAACATTTATCGAGCACCTCCTGTGCTCTTGGTACCAGGCTCAAATAAATACTAACAATACATCCCTGCCTTTGAAGGAAAGCCAGGCTGCTTTTTTCATGCTCATTTTTAAGAGGATTTAGAAGATGGGAGTTGCTAGGTAAGGTTATTGTTTATATAGACTGAGCATTGTTTTTAGGAATCTAGCATCTCTTTCGCAGGGACCCATAATTATAATAATGTTCACATTTGCATAATGCCTTGCAATTTCTAAAAAGATCTTGTGTGTTTAATTTCACTTAGTTTTAAAAACAATCCCATGAGGTGGGTGGCCAGAGTATCATTACCCTCAGTTTATAAAGGGAGAAACAGAGGCATGGAGTAGGCGACCTGCTGAAGAGCAACAGCTAGCCAGTGGTGAAGCTAAATCCCAAACTCGTACGTTATGACTTTCAATTCTGGAGCCTCTTTACTATTCCACCTCCTTTATGAAATAGCAAGGAATTGCACCATGAACTCATCCGACAGTAGATCTTGTCTTGGTCACCTCAGGCTCCTCCCCACACCCCTAGTACAGCACATGCCACACATCAGATGATAATGCAGGATGACTGGTTGAGGTTAAAGTCCCATCAGTGAGAATGAAGAGACTGTCACCCTTCTCCCTTCACATTACCGGATTTTAGAGAACAACGCTCCCTTCTTTGCTCTTGTCCACTGCCTGGTGTAGGATTGCACCTAAATATTTGTTAGTATGGGAAGTTTCACTTCCCCGAAGTCTAGGGCATTCCCAGATAGATAAGGGCCTAAAGGATGACACTACTAAATTTGTGAAACTCTTCACTCGTATTATGGCCTATCTTATGTTCAGTCTCATGATGAGTTTGAGAAGTCCCTTGGAGAATTTGGACTTTGTGACTGCTCAAGGCAAGCCAAATAGACAGTTTTAATTACCTCCCTGTGAATGTCATAAAGGTTGGCAGGGAGGAAGGGATTATTAGCACTGCCTGTTCACAACTACCACTACAGAGATAAGTCGGGTATTGGACTCAGAGTTCAAAGCTCAGAAAATGCTCTTCTTGTTTCCATCTTCTGGAATTCATCCTCAGCAGAGAACAATTTACTTTAGGCTAAACTAAGCACTTATAAATTCAAGAAATCTGCATGACTTTTGGCAGGTGACATTTTATGGTTTTCTCTTTTGTATTGAATGAATTGTAATTTTTCTCTAAGGTCAAGAGGCACGATGCTGAAGTACTCGGGGGATGCTTGTTGACCTGAGCTACTCATCTTGCATTCAGTAAAGACAATTCGGGTGAGTCTCTGCCCTGTCAGCAGGGAGGAAAGAGGACAATTATTTGGTGATAATTACTCTGACAGCAGTAATCTCTGGCAGCTGTTAGAAAAGAGACATAATTGCCTCCTACCACTCTCTAACTCTTTAAAACACAGCTCTGAAAGCTTGGAAAGAGGGGCTGAGGACGTGTGAACAGCCTTGAAATAACTCTCTGGCCACTTCCATCACTCGGGCTTTAATTAAACACAATTCATACCTCTTCAGAAACTTGAAATGATGCACGTGAAGGAGGTTTATAAATAAGGGGCAGGGCCATACAAATGTCACCCATTCTTACACTATTCAGTTCTTCTTGTCCAAGTCAGGCCCTTTCTAGGCTCCTGCCCCTGGAGTCTGCTTTTTCTTCCTGGGGTGATATGGCTGGACTTGGAGAAGAATTGGATTCTTTTCCAGAAATTTCAGAAGAGGATTTCAGAAAGGAAGATGTGTGAATAAACATGAAGATAAAATTCAGATAGGTACCACTGATTGGCAGTCGTGGGCATAAAGTGATTTTCTTCCTCATAAAGGAAGAAAGCACCTCAGAACCTTTCTAAAATGGAGTTTTTTCAGTCTTTCCCAGCTTTGTGAGGAACTAAACTTCCTCCTCATGGTAGCATTTGGAAGTAGAAGATACTCATTCGGTTTTATGTTGTGATTTTTCTGGCTGTTCTCTGAGAGGCAGGGAAAAATGGGACAAATGGCAAAGACATGTAACAGAGGTAGGCTGTTGATGATACAGATTGAGATGATTTCCTTTCACAATATAAATAAATATGCCTTTTTTATGTGTTGCTCACAGACTTTGAGTGCATTTTAAAAGTCTGATGAAATTGTTCTGGCATGGAGGTTCTTCTGTCCAGTTCAAACTATTTCATCAAACACTCTAATCATAAATAGTCAACGATGTTGAGAAAGTCAAAGGGCCCTAATAATACATTTGAACGTATTTAATGAAAGCCAGACGTGGGCTTTCATTGTCAACCCCTCTACTTTTCCCCATCCCTGTCTGAAGCCTGAAACTCCACACGTCATGCTGGTTATCATTCCTGGATATGTTGTACAACACGGTTCCCTCTTCTCTCCTCTTCCTTTGTCCATGTCTCCGTCTTGACAGTGTTGTACAATCCACGGTCATTGTACTTTCCAGCACAACCCTGTTACAATACAGCTGCTGGCTGAAGGTTAATGAGCTTGGCTATAAAGAACAAGAACAAGGCCAAGACAAGCTTCCCGCCTCACAGGCAGTACTAGTCTTCCCGCAGGGGTCATGTGGCTCCACGGGCACTCTGGCATGTGAATGCTCTGCTCCTGCTTCAAGAGTTACTGAGTGGGAGTGTTAGTGTAGCTGAGTAGGAATGTGTCAGAAGTCTCTGAACAAAGGGACTTTCCTCTTGTCCCCGGTGAGTAATTTCACAAATAGGTACTGTCCTTTTCTATTTGTTTTATGCATGTGACAGAATGAATCTGCCTATCCGGGCTACTTCCAGAGAATACTTTGGTGCAACACCCCCTTGGCTTCTGAAGTTTTAAAACAGCCTTTTCAAACTGCAACGTGTACCAGGGGCCCTTGCAGGTCTTGTTAAAATGCAGATTCGGCTCCCGACAATCTGGAATAGAGCCTGTGACTCTGTATTCCTGAAGTGCTCAGTGACATCAATTTTTCTGGCCCTTGGGCTACATTTTGATGTGCAGCTCTGAGCAGATCCCCAGGATGGGAAAGATGGGCATCTGGGACCCACACTGAATCCTTTGGAGGTCCATCCTCAGGCCTGGATGTAGAAATTGAGCCTGCTTTAAATACTTTAGGAAAGTGAGGATGTTTGATGAGTTTTTACAGTAGTTTTGTTCGGTACTTGAAATACAACTGTATTTGGAGCCTATTTTAGAAAAAGGTCTTATTTGTGTATTTTTGGTGATCAATGCAGTTAAATATATGACTTGCTACTTATGAACACCAATCGTCTGTATCTCCACCTTGGTAGTGTTATGAATGTGAGTGCTACCAGTCCACAGAACTAGTTATATTAGCTGGAAACATTTCTATCCGGGATGATTAACAATAATTTTCCCTTGGTATGGACAATGAGCCCACAAGCGGGTCTGGAACCATCATCATTTGGCGGTCCGTGATCTTGTTCATTCTCAGTCGTCACTTGGGCTTGGGTCATCTGATGGTTATATCTCTGTCTCTTCCCTTCAGGAATTCTGAATCTGTATCCACATAGGAAAATTGTACAACTATCTGAAAATTGATTAGTAGAATCAGTTTCTACCACCTTCAAGTTTAGATGGAAGAAAGCAGGCCCATTTATTTACTTTGTCCAGTGGCTTATAAAGAAAACGAGTGTTCCTTGTACTTCCTTCCTTCTTAGAAACAGAAGTTATGGACCCCAGGTTGTAGGTCTGTACAGGAGATGCCCCCATGACAGCTCCCATTTCCTGCCAAGCTCTCTCCTTTTTTAAAAATTTTAGTGGTACATTTTAGATATACATAATAGTATTTATCATAAGGAATTTGTACCTGTACATGATATATCCTGCTTTTACTTTTTTTCCCATTCCTCTTCCCTGCCTTCAACCTCTCTTCCCCTCCCTTTTACAAAAGCTTTGTTTCCATTTTTTCTTTCCATTCTCTTTGTTTTTCTTGTTTCCCCTCCCTTTCCTCCTCCTCCTCCCTTAATCCCCTTCCCACTTGAACAATTTCTTCACTTTCCCTAGTGTATATCATATATTTTGGTCCTTATTTACACTTTCTATTTCTCACACCAGAGAAACTATGTGGTATTTAAATGTACGTGTCTAATTTATTTCACTTAAGAGAATGGTCACAAGGTGCATCCATTTACCTAGAAATGTATCAAGCTTATCCTCCTTTATGGCAGAGTAGTACTCCATTGTATTAAAAAAAAACCCCGCATCTTCTTTTATCCATTCATCAGTTGATGGCATTTGGGCTATTTGTAAGATTTAGCTATCACAAACTGTGCTGCTATAAACATGAATGTGCATATATAGCTGGGGTATGATGCTTTTAATTCTTTCGGGAAGGTACCAAGAAGAGGAATAGCCGGGTCAAATGGAACCTCTACTTTTAGTTTTCTGAGGAATCTCCACACTGATTGCCCCAGTGGTTGCATCAGTCTACACTCCCACCAGCAGTGGAGGAGGGTCCCCCCCACCCCCGGCATTTGTTATTGCAAGCTCTCTCCTTTGTCTCCTTCCAGAACCTATCACAGGTTAAAGAAGGCCTGCAGGGCTTCAAGGAGAGATTCCCCCAGGCAGCCTCCGAGTTTTGTGGTGTGTAGTAGTTGTGGAGTGGAGCACAGGCGAGCACAGGGACCGGAGAGTGAAGGCGGATCCAGTGTCATTCCCACAGCCTGTAGGGTCAGAGGCTGGTGCCCTCAGGCTGGAGACCTGTGGGAAGGGAAGGCTGAGCTGTCACTCGGTGGCTGGGCTTGGGCATCTGGGCCTCCACAAAGGTGTCGTGTGTTTGGAGCTCTCGATGCCAGCGGCGTGCTGCGCTGAAGCTCCCTGCACCTTGTTTAAGGAGTCCTCCTTAGAACAGCTGTGCATAGCCGGTCCTCAGAGGCTCGTTTTAGAGGAAGGCACTCATGCCAAAGAGAGATAAAGCAAAACATTTGGCTTCACTGGACTGGTTAAAGTCAGAACTGGTACTGGAACTTACGTCTGTCTGCCGCCAAGTCCCTTGAAATCCTGCCCCACAAAGCAGGTCATTATGGGAACTAGTAGGACCTTTTGTGACCTAAAGCAGGTAACAGGGTGGGAGGCAGGCTGAAATCAAGAGACCGGAATTGGTTCTGGTGACACTTTACATTGTTTTAAAATCCACTGCGTTTGACAAACATACAATGGTACCGAGAGACTTTTAGTTTTCACAGAAAGCTGAGTAAGTGTCGTTTTAGGATTTCTGTTCTCCTTGCAGAATTAGGTTTCTAAACACTCCTTGTTCTGTAGCTAGTTACAACAGTACTTCCCTGATGGGCAAGGCGCTAATGATGCCCCTAACGGTGCATCTGTGATGCCCGGGGCTAGAGGAGCCCCATAGGATGTTTTAGGAGTGATCACAGAAGTCAGCTCAGCTTCTGTGGGGCTCAACCACAAATTGGTAACATGGAATTCCGAAGGCTACAGGCCCACCCTGTGAAGGAATGCTGTGCTCTGTGAAATCCTACTGGGAGGGACCCAATCTTCTTAAGGGAATTTAAGCATGAGTTGAACCCCTCAAATGTTGATCATGAGGAATTGGAATTTGTATATGCAGGAGTCATCTATCCCAGTATAGGTTAAACATTATTGTGCATAGAAATCATGCTGAAGTGCAGATTCTGGTTTCCGGGGTGTGGGGTAGGGCTGAGACTCTGTATTTTCCAAGTTCCTGGGTGGTAGTGATGTTACTGGCCCATGAAGTACCAAGCATCTGCAGTACTGCACTCCTCCCTTGTCTTCCTTGTTCCCTTTCTCCAGTCACATCAGATTCACTCACTTTAGGATAATTTTAATTAGGGAAGTAGGAGAGACAGAAAAAAGGGAGCATAAGGAAACTTCTGAGCAGATTCTTTCTAGGAACCTCTATGGCAGCATATTTTGGCCTTAAAAAGGGGTTATGAGGACAACAACAGAATTGTGGGGATGATTTGTAGTAAAAAAAAAAAAAGTTGCAAATGTTGTGCTGGAAGTTTAATAGTTCTCTTCATTTCATTATTTTTCAGAGGCTTTAATTGGCTCATGTGTAGTGTGATTCTCCTGGGGGAAATTTTCTCCAATTCATTTGAGCAAAGAATCCATTTTTTTGAGGACCATGTTAAGAGCATAATGCTCACTGAGAATGGCTGTTTCAGACACCGTTGCAGGTGGCCACATGACAGAAGGGCCATTTCCCTATTGTGCAATTGTGAAATTGCTGCTATTTGAATAGGATCAGAGTAATTTTGAGGCAATTTGAACTTCAGAAAAAAAAAAGAATTGAGCAATGGGATGGGTTGGTTGTGGGGTTATATGCACGACTGTGGAGGGAGAAAACTGGTATACATTGTTCGTCTTTCATATTGGGTATTGAACTACAGCCCCACCCATCTTTTATTTTTTTATTTTGAGAGAGGCTCTTGCTATGGTCACTAAATCGTGCAGGCTGAGCTTGAACTTGTGATCTTCCTGCTTCAACCTCCCAAAGTTCTGGGATACACACATGCACCATCTGGCCCAACAAGAACTAATATAAACAGATGAGGAGGGAATTAAGCAAATGAAAATGTTTGAGGTCAACAGGGATGTGAGAAAAGGAGGAATCATCTAGAAAATGCTGGTTTGTGGAAAGCAGTTAGTTAGGGGGCTTAGTCCACAAGCCTGGGAAGGACAGGGTGAGGAAGACTTAAGAAATAGGATCCATGCAGAGTCCAGGGGACTGAGATCAACTGTCATTCCTTTTGGATGCCCAGTAACTGAACCCCTTTCCTTAGGAGGATCTCCTCATCTGACAAGGCAGCACCTTCCTTTCTCTAGAGAAGGCAAATGTAGGGCAGACCTATGTTTTCTCGGCTTACTTTGCAGTTGGATTATGGACATATTAATCTGGGCTCCACCAATCAGAAGTGTCTTTCCTAGATTTTGAAGCAAAATAGAGACAAGCCCTGAGCAGACTCCCCTCTGGTGAGGGCAAGAGAGAGCCGCATCTGGATTTAGTTTCCAGAGGCAACAGGGAATGCATTTCCATAGCCAGCACTGTCCAGTGCTGACGGGGCACACGGACCAGGACCAGGGCTGGGTCCGTGGCCAGTAGCGATGGCTGTGGCATCTTCCCTGGCCCCACTCTGTCCTCATTCGGGGCATTGTTCTTGGTGGAGCCTCTGAGCTCAGCTTTGCACAATCCTAGATACTCGGAGCTACTCCACTGACTTTTCCTAACTTCCCTTTTCTTCTTAAATGAATGAGTTGGTTCCTATCCCGAACAGACACAGAGGATAAACGGAATCTCTCAACTGGTATCTTCACTCTTGAATGAAAATTCTAGGATGGACTTCAGATTTTATAGAGGAAGGTCTGTGTGGCCTGAGGGTCAAGGTCAAAGGCACTCTGGAATCAGACCAGTGAATGGTCTGGTCCACAGTTATATGTGGAGCATGCTCTATGTGTCAGACATGATGATAGCCATAAGCAATGCTTGCTTTTGTGGAGATTCAGTGTGGTGTAGGAGCTACAAGTTAGATATAACTACCAACTATGAAGGTGAGTATACTGAGAATATATGGTATGAAAACCTGCCAAGACACGAATGTGCGGAGGGGAAATGGTTTCCTTGAAGGGGCACTCTTTGATCTGATGGGTAGGAGGGTAGGAGGTAACTAGATTGGATGGGAGATAAGAGAGAAGGGCTATCTCAGCAAGGAAACTAAGTACAAAAACAAAAGCCCCATGCTTGGTTTGTGTCCTAGGAGTTCTTCTCGGGGTAGCAAGCTGATTTTGTGGTTTTAGTGGTCATCTCCTCTATTTAAGACAGTTGCAAGTGAATAACGAAAGGAAAAGAGTCAGAGTTCCAAATAGGGGAAGATAATGGGAAAAAAAAAAAAAGAACAAAAAATCCTCATTCTTAGAGACAAATTGTCCTGGAGGCCTCTGTCTCCTCAAGGACCATCTTGTCCTATTTTGGGAAATAAGTTTCCTCCTGATAGCTCATGGAGAATGAAGAGCAGGGCTGACCACAGCCTCTGACCCCCAACAGTACCAAGCTTTTTGGTGGCTGCTGCAGGCAAGTGGGCCACCAGACAATGAGGGTTAAGAGGGTGGCCCAGTGTGTAGAAGCTAGAAGCCTGTCACCCATTTCTGCATGGACTTAGATACAGTCAACCAAACCAGGGTATTGAATGCAATTTCTTTCCATACTGTACTGTTTCTCTCTGTTCCCTTGGAGGTGCTCCTTATCAAAAGGAAATGCAGCAGAATGCTGTTGGAAATATATTATTCCTATTTCTACATCAAAATTTGCAGGAGGAGTTAAAAATCCAAATATAAGATCTACGTGGATTTTTTAAAAAGCCAAAATCCTCAAGGTCTGTCTGCTTAAAATCCCATGTGACTACTAAGGTTCAGCTTTGAAGTCTTCCTCAGTCCTCTCAAATGGAATTGATTCTTTCCCACTGGGCCCCCAGAGGCACAGAGGTCACTGTTCTCAGGCACAGAGCATGTCTGTTTTGAATGGTAGTTACTGGGAGCCATGTCTCACCTTCCAGCCCACTATGTACCATCAGGCACCTGAATGACCAAAGTGCTTTGCACACAGCAGATGCTTTTGGAAAAAAATTTGCAGGCAGAATGACAACTGAAAATCAATTTTTAGTAAAAGCCCTCTTTTTATCACCAATTTGCATGCCTTTATATTTGTTTTATAGTCCTAATATTGTTATTGCTGTATGTGTAACAACACATTATAAAGTAGGTTAAACAGGAATTGAAAACAGGGCTTGCACTGAATTGTAGTTCTCATTTCTGAAATGTACATGTTGCTGTGGTCTTAACCCTCCTACCTCAGAACATGACCGTGTTTAGACATAGGGCTGTAAAGGGGAGTCGAACATTAACTGAGGCCCCTCGAGCGGGCCCTAATCTCCAATGTGGCTGGTGTCCTTATAAATAGTGAAGATTAGAACATAGACAGGGATGAAGGAAATTACATGAATACAAGAGAGGAAAGGTGGGTGGACTGCAAGCCAAGGGGAGAGGCCTCACAAGAAACCAGCCTGTCTTCTCTTTGATCTCAGATTTCTGTCCCCCAAATCATGAGAAAATAAATTTCTGTTGTTTGCTGCCTTGGATGTGATACTTTGTTATGGCAAGGATGAGCAAGCTAAAGGTACCTCTAACTTTCTATACTATGTGGAATAATCAAAGAACTTAGCACCTTACTTAAGCCTTTCAGTAATGCAGTATTATATGGAACAGGACATCTAGATTCCAATTCTAGTCCTATTATCTGCTTGCTGTGTGATTTCAGTCAAGTCACTTAACCTTTCTGAACTTTGATTTTCTCATTTGTATCCCAGGGAATGCTGTATCTAACTTGCGGAATTGTGGAGAAAACCAAACAAAATAGCCCAGAAGTGCCCTCCTGTCTCGCGTCAAGGGTTAGTCCCCCAGTGGATCCCAGCGGAACAGAAGGAAGGACCCAGGCAGCCCACTCCCCAGCTTCTGCTGAGATCCTCTTGCTGCAGATTGGCCTGAGGGAGGACCAAGGGAGCCACTGATGCCCTTGATGGCTACGGTGCCACATGGGCCGTGCGTGTGCTTTGCCACAGAGCAAGGCACCTCTGGTCCCTGATGTTTATTTGTGAGTTAATGAGTGGGACAGGCTGTCCATTTCCCAGTCATTTCCAATGCAATTAGCTGTTGTCATAAAGTACCATCGCCACATGTCCTCTCCACGTGGGACCTTCCCCACACTCATTCCCTCCAAATGGGCAGGATCTGTAGCCTCGGTGCCTCTACCAAGGTGAAGGGTATTCATAAAAGCAGCAGTCGAACCATGCATGTTTGGGTACAAACTCAGGTCAGCAGCCACAGCCGGCCACATCTTGGGAAACTGTCCTTGGTAGCGAACCAGCTTCCGGAGTGTCCCGGGTGATGCTGCTCCGTGCCTGGATGTGGTGCTCGCCCTCCCGGTGCTGTCAGAAGCTGGGGTGCCGAGAGGAGCACAGAGAGTAGCCGGTCAGGCTCCGAGGATCACTTCAGCTTTGCGAGGGGCGGGCGAGTGATTGGTTTCGGAGAAGATACTTCTTTCGGGGGACTGGAGAAAAGGGAAGGGACAGGGAGGGGCCCTGATCCGGCTGTGTTGGTCAGGATCACCCTGGGTCGTGGCCTTAAGGGGCTTTCTGTAGCCACTGTTGTTCCCATTGCCCTGGCAACCAGACGAGAAATAGATGACGCCCGGTGCAGGTGCACAAGAGCCAAGCACAGGCCGGTTTCCACTCACAGCCCAGCCAACCCAGAGGCAGCGACCTCGGTTGGGCTCCTCCCAGGATGGCTTGCTGAAAGCTTCAAAGTGTGGACGCTGTGACACAGAAACTCTGAAACCAAGGGGGTTTTACTATAGGTGCTACAGGCAGCACCAGCTGGCCGCTCCCTCGGCTGAGCCTGGGGCTGGAAGGGTCACCAGGTTCCCCGCCTGCCCCCACTCAGCTTTCCTGCTCTGGTAGCCGCAGCCCGGCAGCTGCATCCGGGACCCTGCTGAGGAAGTTCAGGGCTGGGCCATTCCTGGACTTGCACTTTGCTCTGAGCGCTGGGCAGCAGGGCTGCCAGGGAGCGTGTGGAGGCTCCCCAACCCCAGAGTCCACCCTTGGTCTGCACACACTTGGGCTTTCCTGCAAGGGGCTCGGGGACCAGGAATAGTCACACCTGCTGCAGAGACTTAGGAGGAAGGTTTCTGTGAAACTGCCTGAGGCAGCCCTGGTACACAGTAGGCGCTCGTGCACAGGGTCTCGACCTCGCGCCTGAGAGCCAGGGTTCAAGAGGCGCCCTTTCTGGTGCATTTACCCCTCTGACTGACCATCAAGTCCGCTCTGCTGCCCGAAGTTTCGGGACTAAGGTTATCTTGAAAATCCAACCCCTCGGCAAATCCTGCAGCTCTCTTTTTCTCTCTCCAGAAAGCGTCCTCTCCTGCCACCTGCACAGTGACTACTTTGTTCTAGAACCACTGCCTCTGGCCTACATTGTTGTAACTACCTCCAGACTGGACTCCCTGCTCTGGTCCCTGAATGCTCAACCTCTTCCTACCCAGCAGCCTGAGCCATCTGTCCACACCATCAGTCGGATGATGCCTGACTGCTGCAGAGAGGCCC
>PVJO010023668.1:0-25753 GCA_004026905.1 Hystrix cristata | reverse complement strand
CATGGCTGGTTTCACCCTCACAGACCGTTTGGCCTGCAGGGTGAAATGTTTGTAATTTGGTCCTTCAGGGGAATGGGAATTATGCTGGCTGGGGGCTGACATGCATGAGACCCTGCAGAAAGAAAGACAGAAAGAGGGACTGGGAATTAGCTCAGTGGTTAGAATACTTGCCTAGCAAGCTGAAGGCCCTGAGTTCGATCCCTGGCACCAAAAAAAAAAAAAAAAAAAAAAAAAAAAAAAAAAAAAAAAAAAAAAAAAAAAAAAAAAAAAAAAAAAAAAAAAAAAAAAAAAAAAAAAAAAAAAAAAAAAAGAAAAGAGAAGAAAGATAGAAAGAAAGAAAGAGGGAGGGAGAGAAAATTTAAAAAGGAAAGGAAAAACCAAGCCGAAGCAAGCCGGGCGTGGTGGCACACTCTTGTAATTCCAGCGATTTTGGAGGCTGACGCAAATTGGAGCCCGTCCCTGGCAATTTAGTGAGATCTTGTCTCAAGACAAAATGAAAAGAGTTGGATGTGGCTCAGTGGCAGAGATCTTGCCTAGCACGTGTGAAGCCCTGGGATCCATCTCCCTCCGGCACTATGAGAGAGAGAGAGATGTGGTTTTTTTTTTTTTCCCCGGTGCTGGGGATCGATCTCTGGGCCTGCGCGCGTGTCCGTGAGAGAGAAAGCGTGCCAACTCCTGCTTGGAGGGGACAGAAGTTTGCCTGAGGCCGGGCAGAGCTGTGGTTGGGTCTTAGTTTGGCGGCAACAGTATTATGGACTGCCAAAGACCAGAGTGTCAGCCTAGCTGGGGAGCAAAACCTGGGAGCCTGAAGGCCAGAAAGGCGTGAGGGCAGGTGGAGGGCTCACATAAGCCAGCCCTAAAGGTGTGCCTAGGCCTCGAGGTTTGCAAATGGCTGAGGCCAAGCAGGTCAGAAATGTCCCCAGGAGACTGAGCCACTGTGGCCTGACTCTCTTTGAAAAGCACAAATCATGGCTGGTTCTTCCAGCGAGGCCTGGAGGGCACTGCCACCTGCCAAGCAGGAGCTCCGGCTACAGTGAGTGGAGCTCAGTGGGCACCCGGGTCTGGGGGCTTCCTTCTCTGTCTCTCTCTCTCTCTCCTCTGTACTGGGGATGGAGCCCAGGGGCACTTCAATACTGAACTATATCCCCGGAATTTTTATTTTGTAATTACTTTTATTTATTTATTTATTTATTTTTGGTCTTTTCTTTTGAGACAGAATCTCATTATGTAGTTCAGGCTGGCCTTGAATTTACTATGTGGCCCAGGCTGGCCTTGAACTCGTGGCGATCCTCTTGCCTCTGCCTCCTGAGCGTTGGGATTACAGGTGTTCACCACCATGCTTGGGTTAGGAGCTTACATTCTGGTAGGGACAGGGAAAAAAAACATATGCTAAACCAGCAAACACGATTAGATTGCAGTAAGTAACAGGAGAAAAATAAACTCTTCCCCTAGGAGGAAAAAAATCTCTGAGTGGGGCATGGTGTCACATGCCTGTAATCTTAGCACTCTGGAGGCTGAGATAGGCAGATCACTAGGAGTTCAAGGCCAGCCTGGACTACAGAGCAAGACTCTGTCTCAAAAAAAAAAAAAAAAAAAAAGGATCCTGTGGAGTTTGAAGGGGGTGAGAAGAAGGTTGAGCTAGTAAGGCTGAGCACTGTGTAGGAAAAGGAGAGGAGGGCGGAGGCCCAAGGCAGGTTTTATCCCACCCTTAGCCTCTAGGCCCTATTCCCTACTAGCCAGCTCAGGCTCCTCAGAGCAGCTGGTGGACCCAGAACTGAGTGGTATTCAGTTTTAGAGGTGGGTGGTGGGCTGCTCAGCCTCTTGCTCCCCCTTTATTTATATTTTTTGCAGTGCTAGGTTCAAACCCAAGCCTCCCATATGCTAGGCAATTATTCTACCACTGAGCCACTCCGCTTTTTAAATTTTTATTATTATTACTTTTTAGTACCGAAGATTGAACCCAGGGCCTTTGCACTGAGCTACATCCCTGGCCCTGTTTTATTTTCCATTTTGAGACAGAGTCTTGCTAAATTTCTAAATCATCCAGTCTGGACTCGAACTTTTGATCCTCCTGCCCCAGCCTCCCAGAATGCTGGGATTACAGGTGTGTGTCATGATGCCTGATTTCTAGTCCATTTTATTATATTTTATTTTGAGACAGTTTCTCACTAAATAAATTGCCAGGCTGGTCTCCATCTTTGGTTCACCCACCTCAGTTTCCCAGGTAGCTGGGATTTCAGGCTTGAGATACTGAGCCCCGTGCCACTCTTCTGTGTGTGTGTGTGTGTGTGTGTGTGTGTGTGTGTGTGTGATTAAAATATGACCCTAGTTCAACTCTGAACAGTACCCTATTCACTTTTCCTGCTCCTAGATCATCTTGGCACCCAGAGACATATAGACAGTTTAAAAGTGCTTATAACCAAGGTGTTGGGGAGTTAGCTCAGTGGTAGAGTGCTTGCCTAGCAAGCACAAGGCCCTGAATTCGATCCCCAGCACCTGCCCTCCTCCAAAAAAGATAAAGAAGACAAAAGTGCTTATAACCAAACCAGGCATGGTGTCCTACATCTCTAATCCCAGCACTCGGGGAGCCTGAGGCAGGAGAATTGTAAGTTCAAGCCCAGCCTAGGCAAATTTAGCGAGACCCTACCTCAAATAAATTAATACATTTTAAAAAATGGCTGGAGATGTAGCTCAGTGCAAACCTCCCCCCCAAATAAGATCTTACATCAGGATGCATCAGGTTGATCTGAAAGGAGAGGCCTCAGTAGAAAAAGACAAAACACAGGCTATTTTCCATACACACACACACACACACACACACACACACACACACACATGCATATATATATACATACATATATGAATTTTTTTTGGTTTTGCTATGAAGTTCAGGCTGGCCTTGAACTCACTATGTGGCCTAGGCTGGCCTAGAAATCATGGTAATCCTTCTGCCTCAGCCTCTGGAGTGCTGGGATCACAGGTGTGTGCCGCCACACTCAGCTTTTTTGTTGTTGTTGTTGTTGTTTTTGTTTTTGTTTGTTTGTTTTTTGAGACAGGGTCTCGGCAGTGTAGCTCAGGCTGGCCCCTAACTTGTAGCACTCCTCCTGCCTCTGCCTCTCAAGTGCTGCGATTACAGGTCTGCACCACCATGCCCAGTCTCTTGTTTTGCTTTTTGACACAGAGTCTCACTATGTAGTTCAGGCTGGCTTTGAATTTGAAGCAAGCCTCCTGCCTCAGCCTCCCTAGTGCTTGGATTACATGCATATAATCCCTAGTGCTCCCTAGGGCTTGGATTACAGCACTTCCCAGTGCTTGGATTACAGGCTACCTGCACTGGTGAGTCTTCTGGCAACTCCGTCTTCTTCCCTCTCAAAGTTGCTAGCAGCCCTATATCTGGGCGAGACCCTTGCTCACAAGCAAGCCAGGGGTGGAGCTGTGTTTCTCTGGCATTGGCATGGTTTTCAGTTCATGGAATGAATCACAGACAGCACGGCACAGGCCCCCAGCTCAGGATTTCCTGGTGCTTCCTGCCCGGGGGAGCAGAGCGCTCTTCAGGGCCGGTGGTCCACCACTCCCTGACGTCAGCTCTGCTCCCAAAGAATGGGTTTCCTTTTCCGTTTGGGAAGACGTTGGGTCTGTCATCAGTCCTATCGCCCCATCTTCCTCAACCTGGCATCTCCTGTTTGGGAAAGACAGAGGGGGACTAACGAGAAGGGAGTGGGTGGGGCAGCGAGTGAGCAGGGCTGGAGGCTGACCTACCGGTTACCAGGTCTTGGAGACGACAGATGCCTGCTTGTCCAGGGTCCTCAGGGTGTGCATCACCCGAGCAGCAGTGGTGGGGTCTACCCCAGACTGTGGCCCTCCAAGGAGCTTTGGAGACAGGAACCAACCCGGTCAGGCTCCCCGGGGCCCCATGTTATGTGAGAGTGTCTTGTCTCCTTGTTCTTGCTGTCTAGCTCAAAGGAGCTCTCCTGGCAGAAAGAATGGCTGGTTGTGGTTGCACACACCTGTGATTCCAGCACTAGGGAGGCTGAGGCAGAAGGATCACTGTGAGTTCAAGGCCAGTCTGGACTACATAGTGAGTTCAAGGCCAGTCTGAACTATACAGTGAGACCCTGCCTCAAAATACAAAAAAAAAAAAAGAAAGAAAGAAAGAATGCATGTTCTGTCGTCATGAGAGTGTAAGCATTTGCAAATGCTCAGCCTCTGAAAGTTATTATTTAAATGTTGGCAACCCCTAGATGTGTGTGTCCTGGGACAAGGCCATGATTACCTCACTTTGGTTCTAGCTCCGCCTGTTTCAGACTAGCCCTGAAGACTAGAGGCTGGTGGTGTGTGGTGTCCCAGGGACTGGGTCATTCCTTCTTGTTTATATTTAATGTAAATACTTACTGGTTTAACTGCCATACTGTCAGCATCTCTGTCTGTCGTTACAATTTATTGTAGGTTGGAAACTGCCAGTAAGATAGATGGTGTTCTGTTCACAGAGCAACAAATCACAGGCAAAAAGAGCTTTGAGCTCTGTTCAGCAGGACCAGGGTGCACCCCCGGGCCACGTGGTGCTCACCACACGGGGTGACAGTGCGGCCATTCAGAGGACATTTATTCTGCCACTCCGTGCACCAGCCACCAGGCAGCACTAGACCACACCACGGATGGTCTCATCTCAGTTACTGGAAGTTAGGAAATTCGATGATTCACCATTTCTAACTAGGAAGAGTTGAATCAAATTCCAGCCAGTATTTGTAAAACTATATAAACTTAAAAGAAAAACAATGTTGTTTTTTGTTTTTTTTTGAGAAAGGGTCTCACTACGCAGTTTAGCTGGGCTTGAACTCACTATGCAGCTTAGGCTGGCCTCGGATTCATGGCGATCCTCCTGCCTCAACCTCCCAAGTGCTGGGATCACAGGCATGCGCCACCACAACTGGCTACTTTAAAAAGTTTTTATTTATTTATTTATTTTTTGGTGATGGAGATCGAACTCAGGATAAGCATTCTACCACTTGAGCTAAATCTCCAACCCCTTAAAAGAAAATTTAAAACCAATCTGAAATATTTATTGGTTGCAAACAATTGGAAATTCCTAAATAGCATCAACTAGTCAACGTTAACCAGGCATGGAGGTGTGCATTTGTAATCTCAGCTATTACGGAGTTTGAGGCAAGAGAATCACAAGTTCTAGGCCAGTTGGGCAATTTAGCCAGAATGTCTCTCAAAATAAAATAATAAAACAGGGCTGAGGGCATGTAGCTTGGCAATAGACTGAACTCTCTCGGTCCAATCTCAATACTGGGGAAAAACAAAAGATTGGTGTATTACAGTTTGTACTCATTTTAATTTTTAAATAGTTTTTGGTTTTGTTTTGGGGTTTTGTTTGTTTGTTTGTTTTGAGACAGGATCTTGCTATGTAGTTCATTCTGGCCTTGAACTCACTATATAGTACAGGCTGGCCATAAACTTGTGGTGATCTTCCTGCCTCAGCCTCCTGAGTGCCATCATGCCTGGCCTTTATTGTTTTCTTTTGTTTTTTGAGGGAGGGGGGTTCTGGGGATTGAACTCAGGGCTTTGTACTTGCTAGGCAAATACTCTACCACTGAGCTAAATCTGTTAGGTTGACCCTCCCCAGATGCCAAAATGGCCGTCGCTAGTTAAACCCCCTTCTCCCGTCTCTATGCCAGGGAAACAGAATCTCCCGCCGAAACAACGACCCCTTCCCCCGACTTAGAGCCCTCAATGAGGTCCGTGGCGCCAATTTACCTAGGGGCGTTACCCACCACCCAATCACCCCGTGCAGAAAGGACCAATCCTAAATGCACACTTTCAAGCCTCCAATGTCATGAAAGGGGGGGGGCGGCTAAGGGATAAAAGGGCGCTCTCACTCGAGTGACGGGGGCAGCTGTAACACCTTAATAAAGCTTTCTCCCACAGCGAGCGTCGTCAGCCTTTTCCCTTCCCCCTCCCGCCTCGTAAACCTAACAAAATCCCCAACCCTTTATTGTTGTTTTTGAGACAGGGACTCACTATGTATGTTGTTCAGGCTGGTCTTGAATTTGAGGTGCTCCTTCTGCTTCAGCCTCCCAAGGACTTGGATTACAGGTAAGCACCATGCCTGGCTACTCTAATTTTTAACAAAAATAAATAATCTGTACACTATTCTTTAGTAATTTCGCTGTGTGTGTGTGTGCGCATGTGTGCGTGTGTGCATGTAGTACTGGGAATTGAAATCAGGGCCTTCACACTGGGCTATATCTCAGTACTTTTTTTTTGTTGTTGTTGTTTTGGCTGCCAAGGATCGAACTCACGGCCATGCACTTGCTAGGCAAGTGCTCTATCACTGAGCCTAATCCCCAACCCCCATCCCAGTGCTTTTCATTTTTTATTTTGAGATGGTGTCTAACAAGGTGGTCCAGACTGGGCTTGAACTTGCAATTCTCCTGTAGAGTGCTGGGATTACAGGTGTGCACCAAATGTCCTACTTTTTTTTTTTTTTTTTGTGCAACAGGGTCTCACTATGTAGCCCAGGCTGGATTTGAACTTGCAATCCTCCTGCCTTAGTCTCCAGAGTTCTGGGATTACAGGCATTTTCCACGACACTGGCTAGCAATCTGGCTTTTATATGTAATGTCATAAAACATTCTTCTAGAACATCATTTTTTGTGGAGGTACAGACTTCTAATGTGTTGATATACCACTGTTTACTTAACCAACTTTCCTACATAGTTGCTTCCCCTTTTGATATCATGACAAATGCTGACATGAACATTCTTGTAGGAATGTGTAATTAATTTTCTTGCGATAATTTGGTGGAAGTGGAATTCGGTATGTTGTTTTCAGTGTGGCCATATCATTTTAATCTCACAACACCCCTGGGAGGAAGGGTAGGACATGATTATATTTTACAGCTTTTCCAGTTTCCAAGTCCCAGTCTATGTAAACCAGCTAGGATTACAGAGGAGAGCTCATCTGTCTTGCTTTTCAGAATATGGCAAGGTTTTTGTTTTCTTTCTTTCTCTTTCTTTCTGTCTTTCTTTCTTTCCTCTTTTTCTTTCCTTCCTTCCCTTCCTCCCTCTCTCCTTCTTTCTTTGTCTTTCTTTCCCTCCTTCCCTCCCTCCTTCCTTCCTTCCTTCCTTCCTTTCTTCCTTCCTTCTTTTCTTCGTGCTGGGCCTCTTGCGTGCTAGGCAAGTGCTCTACCACTTAGCTACATCCTTGGCCCCGTCTTTTTAAAAACAACCTATAAAAAGTGTTTTTGGTTTATAGGCATGTGCTTCTCCAGCTTACTGGGCACACTATGCATTTCCAGGAGCCAAGGCTGGTATTGTACGGGCACAGGAGGGCACAAGATGCGTCGGCCACTCTGCCACAGAGCTGCAGGTGCTGGGGCACCCTGGGGAGGTTGCACAAGCCTAACACGACCCATCAAGTCCAGCTTGCGACCATGACGAGTGGGGCAGCCCCGTGGCACGAGGGCTCAGACTACAATCACCCTCCTGTGGGGCTGCCACGCCTCGCCCGTGTGTCCCCCTTGTGTCGCCCGTGTGTCCCCCTTGTGTCGCTCGTGCGTCCCCCTTGTGTCGCCCGTGCGTCCCCGGTGAGCTCCAGGTGCTGCAGGTACGAAGTTCAACCCATCCCCGCGGCCGGGGCTCCCGCGCCTGCGCGCTGCCGCTGTGTCCGCGCTCGCGTTCTCAATAAAGTTCGCGCGCGCCGGAAGCGGAAGCGGTGAGTCTCTATGGCGGCGACGGCGGCGGCTGCGGGGCCGGTGTTTTGGAGGCGACTGCTGGGCCTCCTTCCTGGCCGGCCGGGGCTGGCCGCGCTCCTGGGGCGCCTGTCCGACCGCCTCGGCAGGAACCGGGACCGCCGGCGCAGGAGGTGAGATCGGAGGCTGTGCTGGGATCCCCGGTGCCTGGCCTCCGGGCTCCGCCGATGCCTGCCGGGGAGGTGGGCGGCCCGAGCGCGGTCGCCAGCTGGCCGGCCCTCGCTTCCCTCCCCGCCGCGTTAGGCGGCGCGCTCCGGCCCCTGTCCGCTAGCGCCGTGAAAAGGGGACCAGGGAGCCCATTCAAGGGGCGCCGGCCGGCTCCGGGGCTACGCGAGTCCTGGTTTGGGCGCCACGACGTGAGTGCGGGAGTCCTGACCCGAGAGATGCCATTCGGGTCCGTAGAAGGCTTTTGCTTAAGTGATTCGGGCGGCGAGGTGACTTGGCGGGAGTGAATCAGCCCTGCTCGGATTGTGTGCAGGCGGCGTGTCTCACATCCTGCCGGAGCGAGGTGTGAAGCAATCCTGAGTCAGTGACACTCAGGCGCGGGAAGAGGAACCACTCGAAAACCTTTTTACACTTCTCAGAGGGCCTGTGTGCTGGAAAAGCACTGAAGTGAGTTACGTAAATGATGAAATAGATTTTGGAGCAATTTGTTCAGGCAGTGGTCTTTTAAACGTTTGCCAAGAACAAGCTGACCTAAGAGGCCTTCTGCTATCACTATTATTAAAGGGTGTGTGTGTGATTTCTGTGTGCAGGTAGTTTTCTTATTAGAGAAATTTGACCCTTACACTTGGTTCTTTCAAAAAAGGTCTTGAAATTGAATCCTTTAGTTCAGATTGCATTATTTTAGATTTGTTTTTTCTGTGTTGGGAATTGAGCCCAGGGCCTCCAGTAGCGAGGCAAGCACTCAGTCAACTATACCCCAGTTATTGTTTTAGATTTTTATATCTGTGATCCTTGGGTGAGATTTGACCTCCTGGTCCTTAGTACAGATCTGCAGTTCAGTTGTGTGTTGGTTGTAGGTGTAGGAAGAAGCTTGTTTGTATTGAGTATCAGTAAAAAATTTTGAGCAAAAACTCAAGTTTGATTTAGGGAAACTTAGGAAATAGAATCAAGGCAGATAAAATAAAATTAAAAAAAAAAGAATCAAGGCAGGAACTCTTAGAAGCCTATTGATCAGAAAGGTTTATGTAGCCGGGCATAGTGGTGCACACCTGTAATCGCAGCACGCAGGAGACTGAGGCAGGAGGATCACTTCGAGTTCAAGGCCAGCCTGGACTACATACTACATAATGAGACCCTGTCTCAAAAAAAAAAAAAAAAAAAAAGGGCTTGTGATACATATGATATACATTGGTGAACCCAGTGGGAGTACAGAATAGGTGTCTTCATTTTCTGTAATTGATGCTTTGCTAACGAGCTGTTCATTCCAGTGGGTAGAGCAGTCAGATGATGTCTTTGTCCTGGAATCAAACCATTGGGAGATTTGTCTTACAGTTTCAAAAAATGTACTACCTTCTAAGATGAGATGTTTAGGCCATTTTGTTATTTTCTTCTATGTGTATGACATTGGGGAAACACATTATTAATCATTGTTTAACCTTGGAATTGATTCCTTAAGGATGGTGGGGGCATTCTCAAATTATTATTTTTTGAATTAGTGTATGTCAGGAGGATCACTACCAGTTCAAGTCCAGCCTGTAATACATAGTGAGACCCTGCCTTAAAAAGCCAAAAAGAAAAAAAAATAGTATATATTTGTAATACACACTAATTATATTCATCTTGAGGAATTGGTATAAATATCACATTTTAATCATTTTTACCCCTCGTTCTATCTCCATCCCCATCCACAAATTCTTTTTTGGGGGGGAGTGGGTGGTGGTGCTGGAGATTGAACTCAGGGCCTTGTGCCTTGCTAGGCAAGCACTGTACACTGAGCTAAATACCCAACCCAAAGATTGTTTCTTTGAATCAATAGTTTAACAAGTGATGCAGTTTCTTATTTATGTAATTCTCTTTTGTTGTTGTTTTTGTGAGGCAGGGTCTCGCTATGTAGCCCAGGCTGACCTTGAACTTGCAGTGATCCTTCTACCTCAGCCTCTTGAATGCTGGGATTGCAGGCATGTGTCACCGTGCCCAGCTAAATTCAGTTTCTTGGCAGAAATTCTTGTTCTATAACCTTTGGAAATAAGTCCATACGACTGAGGACAAATGTTTTGACCAATTTTGAGTGATACTGTAGGCTCCTGACTCCTTTTTTTTTGTTGGTTTGCAGGTTTTATTTTGTTTTGTTTTTTTTTTTTTTGGGTGCTGGGGATCGAATTCAGGGCCTTGTGCTTGCTAGGCAAATGCTCTACCACTTGAGCTAAATCCCTAACCCAATTTGCGGATTTTTTTTCAGGATTTTTTTGTTTGTTTTTGGTGGTATTGGGGATTGAGCCCAGCCTTTTAAAATTTTTATTTTGAAGTGGACTTGTTAATTCACTTAGTTGCCCAGACTGGGCTTGAACTTGGAATCTTCCTTCCTCAGCCTCCCAGAGTGCTAGAATTACAGGCATTTGCACTTTCTGGTTCTTTGTGACATTGGTGTTTGGAGTTATTCATGTCTGTTGTGGCCATGCACACTCTGTTGGCTGCTGGCTTTCATTTCTTCTCCATTGTTCTGCTGCACCTCCCAATTCCTCATTCCCCGAACTGTGTGGTTTCTTGTAACTCTCTGATCATTGATTCATTGATAATAGTTCTCTCTAGTCATGAATTTAAGTTATTTTAGGTTTCAGCTCACCCACCGATCTGACTCAACTGTTGAGGGGGCTGGTGAATCCTTGTGGCTAGCAAGAGGAACGGTTCTTTTACTGCTGTGGTTTCCTTTCAGGCTTGGCGATGGCCATAGAGATTGAGAACTCTACTGAAAATCATTTCTAATTAGTGATCTTGAAATACTGTTGTTTCCTCTTAAGCAAGCATCTGACTCACTGTCATTAGGGAGCACTGGATAATTGATTTATTCATCATGCGTGTGGAGCACTGCTGTGTCAGGCCCTGGGGAAGCGAAGATAGAGACGTAGATAGCCCTGTCTTCTGGATGCTCAGCCCTGTGAATAGTTAGTTACAGGAAATAAGATGGAAGCTGTTGGTAGCACCTAGGAGAGGCACTGGGTAGGTTACAGGATGCTTCCTGGTGGTGTAATTGAGTTGTTGGAAGGAGGAGTAGGAGTAAGCAGGGAAGGGAAGGGGGAGTGCGTGCTCAAGGACGGTGATGTGAACAGCAGTGGTGAGCAGGTCTAAGACCCCACAGGTACTCAGGCCACTTCTAGGAGCTGATGGCGGAACTAGGGAAGAGGAGCCAGGAGCAAGTCAGCCTTTGGGCCAGAGACCAGGAAGGCAAGTTTCAGATTGCATGTAGGTTTTTTTTTTTTTCTTTTTCCCTTCCCTTCCCTTCTTTTCTTTCCCTTTCCTTTCCTTTGCCTTCTCTTGTCTCCTCTCTCTTTGTACAGGGGATTTAATGCAGGACCTTTGCACTTAGCTGTCTCCTAATTCTCTTGCTCGTCTTTTTTTTTTGGCAGGGTCTTCCTAAGTTTTTAAGTTGCCTAGGCTGGGCTCAAATCACAGTCCTCTTGCCTCAGCCTCCTGAGTTGCTCGGATTACAGGCTCACACCACTGCTCTGGTCTTCTGTGTATGATTTCTGAGATGGTGGGGGCCCTTGTGAAGTCTGGGGCAGTGGAAATGGAAAAGAGGGCTGGGTTCCAGTCAGCACTACTTGTAAGGGGCTGCCAAGGACTAGGCTGTTTCTGCTTTAGTGACTGTGGAAATGGAGTAAGAGAAAGGACTGGGCTTGGGGCACGATCGTAAAACCATTTGGGGCATGCTGATTAGTATCCAGATTCCTGCAGGTGGAGGTGTTCAGTGTGCAGTGGACTGTGGGAGAACTGGAGCTCAGGAGATGGAGACAGAAGCCTCAGAGAGGTTTTTTGGAGTTAATGGCTGCACAGAATGGGCTCCTTATTTGGAGTACATGAGGCCTAGTGGGAAGTGTGTCAAGAAGGCTTTAATTCCCTTTTTTTTTTTTTGGTGCTGGGGATCGAACTCAGGGCATTGTGCTTGCTAGGCTAGCGCTCTACCACTTGAGCTAAATCTCCAGCCCCTTAATTCCTAATTTTGAACTTGCCTGCCATACAAGGAATTATTTTTTCTGTGGCCTACTCCCCCCACCCTTTCAAATTAAACTATTTTCAGTTTGAACTATATGTACAATAAAATCTGTATTTTTGAAATTTAAGTCCCATTTTCTCTATTTTAGGTGTACAATTGTGTGTGTGTATGTTGGGCAGGATGGGGGTTCTTAACTACTTTGAGCTGTAAGGTGAGGCAGGTAACCAGCAGATAGTTCTTTCAATTAGATTTTCTCACATTGTCATGGCTGCTCAGTTGCTCAGCTTTGAGTAGTTTCTACTCTGGGGAACCACCAGATTTCCAGAAATTACCTCTCTGAGTTTTCTGACATTAGGACCCATCATTACTTTTAGGGTTGAGAACAGCCGTCTCTTGGTTTGTTTATACAGTGGAATGAATGGCAGGGAGATAATTTGAAATCAAAGCATAATTTTTCCAAATAATTTAAATTTGTTCTTGCTGTTGTGAATTAAAGTCAGATTTGCAGCTGACTGACTATCCCATTGTCGTTTTTTTTTTTCCCGTGGTCCTGGGGATTGAACCAGCACCTTCACACTTTTCACTTCGTTTCTCACCGAGTCACTAAGTTGCCCAGTCTGGGGTCACACTTATGATCCTCCTGCCTCAGTCTCCTAGAGTGCTGGGTTATGGAGGTGCAACACCGTGCCTGGCTTCGAGTTGTAACTTTATTAACTCATTGTTAGCATGAGTATTTGTGCCCATGTTGTAGCTGGTGATGGGTTAGGCTCAATCAGTTGTGTACGGCTAGGTGGATAGAAAACAGCCTGGGATTAAATGTTCAGCTGGATAATCTCTGTAGATAGTGTGATCCGATTAATGTAAACGAGTCATTTCAAGGCTGCCAGGAGTTAGGTTGGCTGCAGCTGTTCCAGTAGTAGAACGTGATTGGTTTTGATCAGACACTTTGTGTCTGGTTCATTTGGCTACCCTGGGTGTTTTGTGGGTTATAAATATATTTTAGGGCCCCCCCCCCCCCATGTATTTGACTTCTGTTTGGCTAAGGCGAGAGGAGGATCCTCATCAGGTCAGCAAAGCAGCTGTCGGCTGGCAGTCCTGGCCTCTCATGCGGCACTTGCTGGGGGAGTTCAGCAGGCCATTGGTCTTTGGTAACCTACGGGAATCCACATCATTTCCCCTTCTGGTTCGGGTCTTGCGTTAGTCAGGAAGGGCCGCCTGTCGCCTGGGTGGCAGGAAGCATGGGACCTTCCTGTAGTTTCTCGAGCCCTTCTCAGGAAGTGTTATGACTGTTGCTCTTTTCTCATCAGTTCACTTTTTACGTTTAAATGTGTATGACAGCAGGGGGAGGGATGCATAGGGTGGGTTTCTCTTAAAAAGTAGTTTCTGAAAATACGGCAATCCAGAGAGCTCAGTTTCTTTTAAAGACTTCTTTTTACGTCGTTTTGTAAAGATTTGGATGGGATCCAAACCACGGTTTGAACCACAAAGCTTACTGTTTCAGCTGAGCTCGTGGACCCTTAGACCATGACTCTGAGCCCACGGTGAGGGACAGTTAATGCCCTGTGTACGGGACAGAGAATACGACTCCTATCTGTTGTGTGTTTGTGGGTAGAGTCTGAAGACAGTCTTCCGGCTTCACCATGCTCTTTGTTCAAAGCCCCAAATATCCTATTTGGAAAGAATCCGGAGTTTGTGTACAGCTTGTGTCCCATTGTGTCATTAGGCACTTCGCTCCAGGGGAGGCACACCTGTGTCCTCTGAAACCATGAGGGGATGTGGAGGTGGCATGTAAGGGTGAAATGGAGACCAGTGTGAACCTTGGAGTTGGTGTGCCTGCCTGCCTGCCTGCCTGCCCTCCCTCCCTCCCTTCCTGCTTCCTTTCTTCTTCCAAGGCCTCACATATGCTAGGCAAGCATGTTACTACTGAGTTACGCCCCCGGGGGTGTGTCTCCTACTGGCATCGCTGAGAAGACAGGTCTCCAGACTCATTGTTGATGTCTAAAGAAGTAATATGAGGTATGTTTCTCACATGTAGTGTGTTCCATGAGACAAACGCTGCTTCAAAATGTTTGGTGAGATAGGAAACTCCTGTCTTCCCATTACAGGGACAGATGCCTTCTATTTTTCCTGAGGCTTCCTTTGTGAATAGGTGTACTGGATGGCATCTCAGCCGCATGGTTATTCTGAGCTCAGGTCCCATCGCCATCCCCCCACCCTTCATAGAGAGCTGTTGAGGGAGTATTTTGTCATGCTTGGGCTTCATTAGCCTCTCTGGGTGGCTACCCTAATCTCGGACTCTTTTGCACTTGTTCCTGGGCAGTTCCGATGTGGGTCCTCCTTTTTATTTTCTGGGGCCTTGCCATGGAGCTACATTCCCAAATGTTTTTATTTTTTATTTTGAGACAGAGTCTCATTAAGTTGCTAAGTTTTAGCCCATGCTGGGCTTGAATTTGTGATCCTTCTCCCAGAGTGCTGGGATTGCAGGAATGTGCTGTGGGTCCTTCTTGAGCTGGCAAGAAGATGCTTTCCTCTCTGCACTAGTGCACATCCCCCTTCAGACTCTCTGTGCCTACATGGCCAGCCCCTCCCTGGTTGGAGCAGTGGGCCCCCAGGTCAGGAGTCCCCAGCCCATTCTCCAGTTCAGGGAATTTGCAGTGTCCGCAGGAAGCCTTATGTCATATGACTATGCCTTCACCCAGAGCCAGGTGTCCTGACTCCCAAGAGGATGCTCACCCCATCTCACCTCTAGGATTGCTTTGCACTGTTGATCTGTCCTGGGTTGTTGGTGAGGTTTACAGGACACAGCAGGGCAACTCCCTGCCCTGGGACCCCGAGGACCACTTCCTCTGCCCTACCTGCTCTAGCTCCACCTGTTCTTTGCGCCCCCCACCCCCACATTCCAGGGCAAAGGAGTGGGCCTGCAGGGAGGCAGGGCTGGCAGAACCTTGTTATCTGGCCCCTCCCCACCACTTCCTCTTTCTTATAACTAGAAATGGGTGCTAGATGGCATCTAGAAAGAGATGACTTGGGGAGTCAGTCTAGATGTGGAAATTGTGTGTGTACTCTGGTTCCTTCTCTAAATGATGAGTGTGACACAGAACTGTGCTTTTTTTTGGTAACCACAGCTTCTGCCTCTTCAGATCCCTTGAGGCTTAATTTTTGGTAGGACATGTGGTTTCTTCATAAACCTTCCGGGGTGAGGGGAGTTGCTTGTGCAGGTGGTCTGCCCCTGGAGACAGAATTACTGTGCAGCCAGCAGGGCTGCTGTTAGTGTGGAAATAAACCTTTTCTGAGAAAATTCCCAGGAGTTGCACTGTGGGAAGCTGGGAACTTGCCCCTATGGGTTCTGGCTGAGGTAAGAGGGAAGAATGGGCCTGAGCAACTCTGGGAACAGCCTGCCCATAACCTGGCTCACTCCGCTTGGGTCTGGAGTGCTACTGCTCCAGATGAGTCTCCTCTCAGGCCTGGTAGAAGACACTGGCTACCTGTCAGAATGCCTTCCTCTACAGGAGTATAAAATGGGTGCTTGGAGGCTGGGCCTCCTCCATAAATCCGTGAAACCTAATTGGCTTCCAGCTCCTTCTCCTCTCTAAAAAAATAAACCTGTCGGTACACAGATTAAACAGGAAGCCAACACAAAAAATGCCTTCAGCAACTCTTGGACAGAGGCCCTGGTGAGACCCTGGGCCTCGAGGCCAGTTCCTGCCGGGGTGGCTCGCTCCTGGGTAGGTCAGAGGGGTGGTGACACAGACACTCTCTAAAGTGTCTTCTCTGGACTGGCTGCTGAGGCCCTCCTGGGTTTTCTGTGGAGTGTGGGTCTTCCAGGTCTGCTGTGTGCATCTGCTCATGGTTCTCTTTGCCCGAGCCCTCTCCCCTCTAAGTTTCCTTTGCGTTCTACCAGTTTTTCAATTCCTGCTGAAGGTAGGCTGCTGTACAGTTGCCCAGTATCAAGCAGCACCTGTTCCCCTTTGGAGGACTTGAAGCATGTTCTGTATATTTTGACAATTAATTCCAGGTGCGTAAATTTGTGAGGTGACCACAACTGTGGGCGGCGGAGACTGTCTGGCTCTCTGTGTATTGCCATCGTCTGTGGCAGGTGCTCCGGCAAGGCCGGAATTAGCCTTCTTTTGACATTCAGCCTCATCTGGTCACTGTGTGCCGAGGAGTGTTTCCTCACTTTCCTCTGTGGGCTGTGTGGAGGCTGTGTGAGGACTGACCATGGGGTACCAGGGACACAGGTACAGCTCTGGTTCTTTCCCATATGGTCTGGAAGGTGGGAGAAGCCTTGCGAGGCAGCGTACTCTGATCTGCTGCTGGGCTTGCGCTGCAGCTGGGCCCTGCTTCACTCATGATGTTAGGTGCCAGGCTTCACTGGGGGCTTCATATTGATAGGTTGCTGTGCAGACTTTCTTTCCCATTGTCTTGTGGTTTCTTCTGGTCCAAAGGGTCCTTCTACCTTTTCCCTTAGGCCCATCAAGTGTGTAGCTCACTGGGAAATTGAGGCAGCAGTCCCTCGTTCACATTTCAGGCCTTTCCCCTGTGAGCAGACACCCGTGAGTGTCATTGCCCCGCTGGAGACAGACAGTGGGTGGGTGGGGAACTGCTGCCTTCCCACCTCTGCACTGGGTGGCCAACGCCTGCTCCACCCAGTCTTTCCAGGGCCCAGAGAGCAGGCATCCTCTACCATTGACTGAAGTTTTCTTGGCAGTGAGTTGGCCACAAAAGACTAGTGGGCTTTCTGGGAAGTACAGCTGTGGGCCATCTGGCGTCTGTGCAAGGCCATTTAGGAGCCTTGGGAAGACTCAGTTCTTTACCATGAGGCCAGCAGTGAAATCATCTTCCTGGAATGTGTGGCCATTCAAGCTTAGGGTGTTTGAGCATCCTTTCCCGAGTCCCTGGGGGGGGGTGTCCACACCTGAAGACAGTTTTTCTGCTGCTGTTTGCAGGACTGGAATTCAAAGTAGGGTGGGGTTACATAGGGCTCTGGCTGTGCAGGGCCATAGAGATGTGGCTCCAGTCTCAGCCTCAGTGGAGTGTGTAGTCACTGCTGGCCAGAGGCCGGTGTGACCCCCAGGGCTGAGGTGGTTCCTGACAAAGGTTTTTGTGTGTGTGTGTGTATATGTGTTATGGGGGATTGAACCCAGGGACCTTGCAGTGAGCTATATCCCCAACCCTTTTTTGTTTTTATTTTTTATTTTTGAATTTTTTTTCCCTTTTTTATTTGGAGATGGTTTCACTAAGTCACTGAGTTGCCAACACTGGGCTTGAACCTGTGATCTTCCTGCCTCAATCTTCCAAGATGCTGGGATTATAGCTGTGTGCCCCTGTGCCCAGCCAGATTTGAGGGTGTTTTTTTTTTTTAACCAAGAACATGTGTTGGTACATTGTATACATAATGATCACGCTCATCATGATTATTTTGTAACTGTACATGATGTATCTTGGTTTTCCCCCTCTTCCCCACCCTTCCCTTCTGCTGCCTCCTTCTCTGTTTACAGCAGGTTTATTTATATTTTTCCATTTTTTTCCCTTTCCCCTTCTTTTTCCCGTCCTACTTTTCCCCCTTCTCCTTTTCTAGTTTTCCTCTCTTTTGAATATTATCTTCCTCACATTTGAGTTTTGAAGAGAAATGTTTTTCCAGTTTTTTCCTTGAAGAGAAACCTTGTTCATCTCATGAGTCACATGCCTGGGGGTCTGTATTGTAGTCCTCAGACTTTTACTGGACCTACTCTTCTAGGTATCTGCAGGTGAATTTTTTTAGGCAGGTTTGTTAAGAGGTAGTGTTAACCAGGTTTTGTGAGTTTACTTGTGGTTACTGTAAATTTGGTCCCTGAGTTGTTTGGAGTAAACTTAAAGTTTGGGGTTTCTCCAATGGCCTTGGCACTTTTGAGTTGCTCTACAGTAGGCTCTTGAAGGTGTTAGAAGGAGAGAGGGCCAAAGTGAAACCACTGTGTAGAGCGCGCTTAGGCTCCCTCCTGCCCTTCCTCCCTCTCTCCTTGCTCAGTAGGAGGAGTGGAACTCTGGGTCTGGACAGAGCTGCTTTCCCCAGGCCCCTCCCTTGGAATGCGAGACAGCGAGACAGCAGCTCGCTGAGTTGTGGGATCAGGTTGGGTGAATTGCCCGTGCTGGGTCTGAACTCGCAGTCCTCCTGTCTGAGCCTCTCAGGTGTTGGGATTACAGATGTGCACCACCAGGGGTTGGGGATTTAGCTCAGTGGTAGAGGCCCTGAGTTTGATCCCCAGCATCCCCCTTCCCCTCAAAAAACTGATGTGCACCACCACACCCAGCTTGGGGGACTCACTATTTATTTGTTTGTTTGTTTGTTTGTTTGTTTGTTTATTTATTTATTTATTTATGAGACAAGGTCTCACTGTGTAGCCCAGGCTGGCCTTTAACTCACAGTGATTCTCCTGCCTCAGCCTCTTGAGTGCGGGATTACAAGTGTGCACCACCTCGTCTGGCTCACTTTTTAAAATATTGTGGAAACCTGAAGTTGGCTAAAAGAAAACCTCTTCTCCATCAGCAGCCTAGAGAGGCATCTGCAGAGGTACTGAAAAGGGTGACCCATTTGTGTGTTTCTTTAACTAGGTCACCATGGCTGTTATTGGCTCCCTTGCTGTCCCCAGCTGTCCCCCAAGTCACTTCTCCACCTTGCTGCCTGTGTCCGGAGGGTGTGCACAGGTTCCAGTGGATCAGAAACCTGGTTCCAGAGTTTGGTGTCTCCAGCTCTCATGTCAGAGTACTTTCCTCCCCGGTGGAGTTCTTTGAGCTCATGAAGGTAAGTTGTATCTGAAGAGTGAGGGATGGAAGTTGGGGTTGGGAGCCGGGCATGGTGCCTGTAATCCCAGCACTTAGGAGGCTGAGGCAGGAGGATTTCTGAGAGTTTGAGGCTACTCTGGGCTACATAGTGAATGCAGGGCCAGCCTGAACTGCATCGTGAGATGCTGTCTCAAAAAAAAGTTAGCACAGGGGCTGGGGATTTAGCTCAGTGGTTACAGTGCTTGCCTTGCAAGCACAAGGTCCTGAGTTCGATCCCCAGCACCAAAAAAAAAAAAAGAAAAAAAAAGTTAGCACATAGGCCTGGGGATTACAATTCAGTGTAAAGGCCCCAGTTCAAGCACCAATGACACATACACAAAGTTGGAGTTGGAGGTTTTAGGGGATCAGGGTGGATGAGCCCTGAGTGTCCTCCGCTCTAAGACCTCTGATGCTATTCACTTTAGCCTTTTGGGTTCTGCCTGTCGGGCTTCAGTTTCACAGGTGACTGAGTTGAGCCACAAGCAGTGACTTTGCTGCCTTGCTGCTGCACACTTGAAGGCAGCTGGTGAGCATGCGTGGATCTCACTGTGCATCCGTGCTAGAGGACGGGGGAGGGCAAGCCTTTGTCTGGTCTTTGCAGGGTGGAGCTCGGCCCTGGAAGTGTTGCCAAGCACAGCGGTTCCATTTGGTAGATACAGTGCAGAGACCCACGGGGGGCTCTGAGGTGTAGGCAGTGCCTCGTGCCCACTCAGGGAAAGGTGTCTCGAGGTAACTGGGAAACTTGAGCACCCTGGTCTTAGGTCTCATAGCCCTGGTTTTCTGGGACTCTGTTGAAGGAGTATGCCACCTTCTTCCAGTAGTGAGGTCATCTTTGTGCTTCAGGGATTCAGCTTTCAACATGTTACTACGTTTACGTGCCACGTCTAGTTGTTCGTGGCTGAAGTGCTAATTGGGATGAAGTAATTCAGCACTTATTAGTCTTTAACAACATGAACTCTCCGTGTTCATATTAGCAGTGATGCTAGAACAAAGATCTGATGAGACCAGGCAGGCTGGGAGAGTGCTGGGAGATACAGGCAGAGATTTGTCTTTGTACAGGAAGAGTTGTTGAATACCTGCCTGTTTTTTCTCCTTTTGCTGTCTCGTTTGGTTGATCCACATTTAGCTTCATTGCTGCTTGGTTGACTGATTCCAGAAGGAATTCTGTGTGTGTGTGTGTGTGCGTGTGCATGTGTGTGTTTGCATGTGTGCGTTTGCGCGTGTGCGTGGGGCCTGTTGCCTTGTTCTCCCCCTGCACGACTTGTCTGTCCTAGTCTGTGAGGATGGGTGCTGCAGCCTACTCTTTGCTCTTACTTGGTTCTCTTCTTGGTGTGAGTAACCTGACAGACCTTGGATGACTGACTGACTGTGTCTCCACATGGTGCCCCACACCCATTCGGTGCATCTGCCTGGGGTGGGTGGGCCAGCAGAGGCAGGAAGAGGCAGAGGGGCTTGTCTCAGGGGGCTGAGAAGAAGCCTAGGCCTTCTTTACTGCCTCAGGACTGAACTGAGGCCAGATTCCTCTGGCTCCCATCACACAGAGTGGTGTGTTTCTTCCTAGGACAGATAGCAGCCTGTGACATGTGGGGATCAAAGACAGTGTTGGTTTCTTTCTGGTCATCACACCTTCCTTATAGCTGGGGTCTGTGGAACCTGGTGTCCTGCTGTAAGCAGTTGGATACTCTGGGGTTGCCTGAGCTGAACTGATTCAGACTTGACTTGCTACTTTTTTATTCATCATTGTTCCTGCAAGCATCTATTATTTATTTCTTTATCTTTTTAGGACAGGGTCTCACTATATAGTTCAGGCTGGTTTTGAACTCACTATGTAGCCCAGACTGGCCTCGAACTCTTGGCAATCCTCCTGCCTCAGCCTCCCAAGTGTGTGTGCCACCACACCCAGCTAAGCATCTATTAATAGATAACAAAGCAAAGGGAATAGCAACTTGGGATGTCGTTTTGTTTTTTCCATGTACCTGTCTTTCTCAGTGGTGTGTTCACACATCTGTGTGGGTGATGTGGGTTAGGAATGAGATCACTTCTTCTTTTTTTTTGTTTGTTTGTTTTTTTGGCAGTACTTGGTTTGAACCTAGGACCCTGAGCATGCCAGGGAAGTCCTCTACTCCTGAGCTGTATCCCCTACTCTTTTTATAAATTTTAAACAGGGTCTAGCTAAGTTCCTTAGGCTGACCTTGAGCCTGCTATCCTTCTGCCTTAGCCTCCCAAGTGACTGGCATCATAGGTGTGCGCCGCCACACCCAGCAGCATCCCTTCTGGATAGAGAAGTGGCACGAGGCATGTTGTGTGCTTCCTTCCCTGTCAGCTTGCTTTCTGTATCCTTTGGGGTTGACCTCTGGGAGTGCCGTTCTTTCAGTCCTTGCTACCACCTCTGGGGCGGGGCTGCCTGGGGCTTTGAAGATGGGGTCTGTTGTTCTCCTGGTTGGACAAGGTCTAAGGAGAGGACTCTGGGTGTTGGGATGTCTTTGTGCTGTGTCATCTTTGGGTGCGGCTGTGTTCTGTTTAGGTGTCTGTGCACCTGCCTATCTGTCTACATTTCAAAAGTGGCACCTGCTCGTTATAAACAGCTCAGCCATGCAGGTGGGTGGAAAGGCTGCACTTCCCTTCCTGCCCACTATGCTCCTTGGGGACCCCTCTCAGCAGTGTGATGAGCATTCTTCGTGCTCCTGCGGACACACGTGTACACAGACATGTGCTCAGCCTTGTGCACAGGCTGGAGTGTGAACCACCAGGGTGCAGCTTGCACTCTGTTCAGTGATTTGCCTTCGTCTTCCTGCAGTGCCATGTGGATGTTCATGTCAGTGCGCGCACACATCTCCTTCAGCTTTTTCCATAGCTGTCTCTTATCTTACAGTAGAGCTGCAGTATCCCTTACTTTGAGGGCTGAATATTTTATTTTATTTTATTTTTTGGTGTTGGCGATCGAACTCAGGGCCTTGTGCTTGTGAGGCAAGCACTCTAATCACTGAGCTGAAAACCTGGCCCCTTCATTTAAAATTTAACTGGTGAAGACATAGTGTAGTTCAGCTTAGGGTATAATTTGTCTCTAAGGTTGAAGGATCATGTTTTTTCAGTGAACGACGAAATGACCAATGTAAATTTTGAATTGTTTCTCCTGTCTCAGGGGCAGATAAAAGTAGCCAAGAGGCGGGTCGTGATGGCATCTCTCTACCTGGGCACAGGACCTTTGGAACAGGAACTGGTAAGGCCCTAAAACATTGCTGCTGCATAGTGCTGTGGGCTTGTTTTTGTACTAGTGATGGAACCCGGGGCTTTCTCACTGAGCTACATCCTCGGCCCTTTTTTATGCTTGAGACAGGGTATTGCTGTGTTGCCCAGGTGGGGCTTGAATTTGCAGCCTCTCGGAGTGCCGGGATGATGGCGTGTGCTGCTGTGCTCTTTGGACTTATTTTGGATATTAATTGGAAGATACGGGGTAGTTCGGCTGAGAGTGACCCAGCTGAGTGTGTAGTCTTCCTTTCCCTGGCTCCCTATGTCTCGCAGCCAGCTCTTGTCCCTGTTACTCAGCGTGGGGCCTGTCAGGAGGGTGCGAAGAAGCTTGCTCAGGTGCTGGCCAGTGTCTTCCTCACCCTGCACAGGGCTTCCAAGGCTGCTCTCTCTACCAGTGTAAGGCATGGTGGATGGTGGCCCTCAGACTCAGTCTGGCCTGCTTCCTGGTTTTTTTTGTGGTTGTTTTGTTTTGTTTTGTGGCAGGGTCTTGCTGTGTAGCCCAGGCTGGCCTCAAGCTCACAATCCTCCTGCCTCTGCCTTTCAAGTGCTGCGATTACAGGTGTATGCTACCGTGCCTGGGTTGCACTGACTGCTTTTCTTTGGCCTGTGAGCTAATAATGACTTACTTGTTTTCAAATGATTGGAAAAAACCAAGGAAAAGGCTGTTTTGTGACTCACGTAAAGTATACAAAATTTATATTTCCATGTCCATCAATAAAGTTTTATTGGAGCACAGCCACACTAGCATCCATAGCTGCTCTCAGGAGACAACATGCAACTATGTAGAAGTGCGAGACTGTCTGACTCTCAAAGCCCGAAATGTTTATTCTGCAGTCCTCTCATCTCAGCAAAAGGCTTCTGACCCTGTACCGGACGAATGAACCCTGATGTGGATCGGGCTGGCCGGGTGGCAGGGTTTGCTGAGGCTGGCACTGGGTACTAGGTCTGGGCTAGTCTCCTACCTGCACTTGCTGGCGCCACACTTGTCACAGTGAGGCAGGCAGGGTGGGAAGGAGCCGAAGTCGCCAGGTCTGTCCAGGGGCCTGGCACAGGTTCTGTCATCCCAGCAGCATGTGGAGCGAAGTGAAGGGCGCGTGGAGTGAGGTCAGTACTTTGTCCTGTCTCTGGGGCAGCTTTCTGGGCAGGGAGAACAGTAGAACCACTGCCCATAGTGAGTGTTGCTTGTCGGTTTGTCAGCATTCAGAACTCAGGTGGAGCTGGGAGGTAATGGAGGGCTTGGAGTGTAGAGATGGCAGGAAAGGCAGCCCAGCCTTCGTGCTACTCCTTCCCTGCCTGTGCAGAAGGTGGCCTCCCTCTGTTTGCAGGTCATGCTCTTAGCCACGAGTTTGGGAGGTCTGCTTGTGCTCATGGGAGAGGAATTTAGCATCCAGCCCATGGAGTGGAGCCAGTGGACAGGTTGCATCTTGGATTTATCACTAGCCAATATTTGCCGAGTGTGCTCTGTGAATAGGTCACTGTTTGTTATGTACCTGTGAGGATGGTTTGTTGCACTGTGCATGGGAGTGGTGTCTTGGCATCTCTGAGAGTGTGGCCAGGCCCAGCTGCCGAGCTGCAGCCTCTGTCCAGCAGTCCCTTCTCTCGAGACTCAGGCTTTAGAGGTGCTCAGTGTCCTGATGGTTGTTCTGGGCCAGCTCTTGCAGAGCTTTTCAGGGTCAGCTTTTGAGTGCTAATGCATATGTGTGTACAAGTGCTCAGAGAGGATGGGGAGGGTGTTAGGTGGAGAATTGGTTAGTCTTTTTAAATGTGCACACATCTTTTTGATCTTACTTCTGTTTCTTTGGGTTCCTTTCCTGGTAGGTGGATTGCCTGGAAAGTACTCTAGAAAAGTCATTACAAGCAAAATTTCCTTCTGACCTCAAAGTCTCCATTCTCCTGGACTTTACCAGGGGCTCAAGAGGTAGGTGTTGTACAAGCTGGGCTCCCTTCGTCTTCCTTGCTCAGATGCTCAGTGTGAGGAGTCGCATCAGGACCTCGGTACTCCACCCCAGGACTGCCCACTTGTGTGGAGGCCCCTGGTGGCTGGGACAACATGCCCCGCATACCTTGTCCATCATTCCTAGTGTTCTGCTTCCCTGGGCGCCAGGCCAAAGCTCCTGAGTGGCTGCTAGGAACAGTAGGTCTAGCTCTGATTTAATTGTCATCAGAGGCTTGGAGTCCTCTGAGCAGCTCCCTTCCAGGCCTGCGTGTTATCTGTGGCGCTGGGGCTGAGTGGTTGGTACCCTTAGGAGAGGGTTGGGTCCACTTACCAGGAGAGGGAGTGGGTGCTGGATGGCAAAAACAGTAGGTGTCTGCTACCCCGGGTGCTCTGACCCTGGCCTGAGATGTGACAGGTAGGTGCCCAGAGGTCCTCTGGCTGGATGCAGCACCAGTTGTTGTGCCCCTTCAGACACAGCTCAGGTAAAGGGAGGCCCACTTAGAAGTGGTTTCTCCCTGGCGGGCAGGACATCCTCCTGGTATCAGTTTCCGGCCACCTTCTCTCTCATATCCAGGCAAGAAGAACTCTCGCACGATGCTGCTACCACTCCTGCAGAGGTTTCCAGAGCAGGTCCGAGTCTCCCTCTTCCACACTCCAAATCTCCGTGGACTTCTGCGACTCCTTATCCCTGAGCGCTTCAATGAGACCATTGGCCTCCAGCACATCAAAGTGTACCTCTTTGATAACAATGTTATCTTGAGTGGGTGAGTTTGGATCCTGCATCAGTGATTTCACCTATATGCTCTTGTTATTTTTCTCTCGTTGTTGGGACAGAATACTCGACACCCAAAGTTAGGGGAAGAAAGGTTTATTAGCTCACAGTCTGCAGAGGTTTCAGTCTATAGTCCGCTGGGTCCGAGGCAGGGCCGGCGTGGCAGACCGGCAGCCCACCAGCCCACCGGCCCCAAAGTAAAGTCAGGAAAATGCAAGGAATGTATGCAAATAAGCAATGCAAACAAGCAGCTAATTAGCCTCTTCCTGTATCTTTTATCTAGGCTACCTGCCCCCAGGGCGGCCCGCACTCCCACCCCCAATCTCAGTCTCACATCCTTGATCCCAGCAGAACGATGCCACACCGATCAGTGGATCAATTTAGTAATCACATACTCTAGATCCAGCTATCTCTTACCACATGAGGCTTTGGGGGGACATCTAGACACAAACCATAACAGCTCTCTAGGGAGGAAGTCTGTGCACCAAGGAGAAAGGACAGCCCATTCCCTAGAGCCTGGCAAGACTTGCTGTGTGCTGGTTGTGGACACTTGGCCTCTTCCATGGTCCCCTCTCTGCTGTGGGAGCTGGAGCCTGGAGAGGCTGATGGGAAGATGGCCGCCATTGTTTGAGCCCTTCCTGGTGTTAGTTGCACAGTTCGCACAGTGACCTCTGAGTATAATCCTCGGTTTATGCATGGAAAAACAGAGTTTGGAGAGGATGATTGACTTTTAGGCAGAGTCCAAAAAACAAAAACAGAGCCAGGGTGGAAGTTCAGGTCTTTTGGCTTGAACAAGGGTATGCAGAGGTGCCACCCTGAAGGCCAGCTTCCTGAGAGCCAGCTGGATGGTCAGCTCCCAGCAGACCATGGAGGGTGCAGCCTGTATTTTATATCACTTATTACTAGTCTTACCTAGTTTCCTGTGTGTGGTCATTGCTCAGTAGCTGCTTATTAACTGGTTCCTTCTGTGTGCTCACCTGAGCTTGTCAGTCCTCTCCCAGTTACCCCGAGGCCTAGGTCACCAGGCCACACCAGTGCATATTCTTGCCTGAGTCCTCACCTGCTTCTTCCTCCCTGTAGTGCAAA
>PVJO010023667.1:0-25730 GCA_004026905.1 Hystrix cristata | reverse complement strand
AAAGAAAGAAAGAAAGAAAGAAAGAAAGAAAGAGAGAGAGAAAGAAAGAGAGAGAGAGAAAGAAAGAAGGAAGGAAGGAAGGAAGGAAGGAAGGAAGGAAGGAAGGAAAGAAAGAAAGAAAGAAAGGAAGGAAGGAAGGAAGAAAGAAAGAGAGAGAGGGAAAGAAAGAAAGAAAGAAAGAAAGAAAGAAAGAAAGAAAGAAAGAAAGAAAGAAAGAAAGAAAGAAAGAAAGAAAGAGAGAGAGAGAGAGAAAGAAAGAAAGAAAGAAAGAAAGAAAGAAAGAAAGAAAGAAAGAAAGAAAGAAAGAAAGAAAGAAAAAGAAAAAGAAAAGACATAGATGCAGAGAGGTAAAACAAAGATTAGAAATCATTTTATAATTGCATTCAACTTAAAAATGTGACTAATCTGTGTATTGTCAGGAGATAATAAATTTAAAACCAACCAGCATTTCTCATGATGTCCAGAAATTCCTTTAGCATGTATGGGAATTCTTCATTGCTGATCTAGCATAACATGGGCTCAAATCATTGGAATACTTTTCAAATAGGAAAAATAAAAATAAACAGGATTCTGCTTCTAAAGTGAAATGATTTGCTAAGTAAATACAAGGAAAGTGAAAAACTAGAAACAGAACCCAGAGATATCCATGACTATAACTATATCACTAAACCACAAACTCCTTTTGATAAAATCATTAGAATGACTAATAAGTTTACGAGTTAAAGTGCTTGGTGAAAACTTCCTTTGCAGGCCAGCAATAGGAGATGTCTTCTCATAGTACTTTAACATCTTAACAAACCACATATAAATATATTAAAATCAAATTATGGTGTACATGAAAAATCTTTTGGAAAAGAATATTTATTACTGACTTTTACTCAAGTATTAACAGAACAATCCCTTCAAGTTCTTACTTGAATTTGGATGTGACACTTTTTTGACTTAACACTTTTGGCCAATAACACTTTTTTTGACTTAAATAACCTGTTTTTTTTTTTAATAGGATTATGTAGACAGCCTGCCTGAAAACTTCAAAAAAACCAGTGATATATCATTAGCACAGATACCCACATCCACAGGAAACACATCATCAAAAGTAGTATATTGATTTTAATAACCTCCAATCAACTGATTCCTTTTGCCTGTGACTCACCGTGAAAAATGAAGTGTGCGTTGTTATTCTTCTCAACTAATAATTGAGGCACACATTACTGAAAGCTGGAGTAATGTTTACTGTCACTGCTTGCAATGCACTGTACTATTTTTTTTCTTCTATTTAATTATTTCATCTTTTAGATTCCAGAAAAAAATCAAGTGTAATATTAATTCTGATTTTAAGACCAAGTGTAGTTTGCTCTACTCTATATGAATGTAAGTAGAGTGTCTCCAAATTGTACAGAAGAGTTATATCAAGTATTCTTCCTACTGACTTAACTGTTGCTAATGACATTTTACAGAAGATGTTTTCAAATTCCTTACAGTCAAACATATACATATATGTGCTATGTATTCCTTGAATATTAGAGTAAGGGAATTTCTTCCTCTTATCTAAATCTTCTTCTTAGAAACTATACATAATAAACTAACTTTTGTTTATTTTCACCTAGATATCTCCCATCTATTTTGACACTTGCCAAATTCCCTTTGATCTCATTAACAGAATATACAAAGTACTTCCTTTACCTAATGTTTGAGTTACTTTTCTCATTGCAGAGACAAAATACCTGATACCAAATTAAAGGAGGAAAGGTTTATTTAGCTCACAGTTTACAGATGTTTCAGTTCATAACTGGCCGGCTCCAAGGCCGGGTGGAATGGCAGAGGGACATCTTGAAGGAGAAACAGTTCATGGCAGGCAGAACACAGCTAAGGAAAGCAAGTCACAAGCCTCTTTCTGTCCAGTGGGTCTTATCCAGACTACCCGTCCTTAGGGCCTGGAGCACTCATGCCCTTAATCCTAGTGCCGTCAACACCAGCATCACAACATGAATCGATCCCAGCTTCGCACACTTTAGATCCGGCGCCCTCTGAAAAAACTCCACCTATGATTGCATGAGGCTTTGGCAGGACATCTAGACACGAGCCATAACACCTAAAGTATTCATACTTTCTACTTTTTCCTTACAACCAAATATCCAGAAAATATGATCATCTTGTTGTATTCTCTGTATCTTTTCTTACTATTTACTACATAATTGTGCATGACCTTATTTTTGCCCAACTCATTCCCCTGATTGATTTCTCACTCATCTCTGCATTACTTTAGTAACATATTTTCAATCTGGATCTTGTTTTATGTCTCACAGCACCTGATAGTGTTGAGCATTCTCTCTAAAGCACCTTTCTCTTTGTTGTTTTTATTACATACTCATCCTAAACTTTCCTGTTTCAGCTTGTGCTATAACAAATAAATGCAGAATGTCCTCACGGTTGAGTCCCAAGCCTTTTTCCTTTTCATTCCATATTTTCCATTAGTCTCATCTTTGAGAACAGCTCTAAGTTATCAACTATATGAATTTTTTTAATAAATTCACATGTCCAGCCCAGACATTTTCTTGGAGTTCAAATTAATATTATTAGCTATATATTTGAAATCTCTTCCATGTGTGTTCTCTTAACTACTAATCTAATGTACCTGCAAATACTTTGTTGTATTCTTGAAAAGCATGCAAGAAAGTGGCTATGAAATGTTCTTAACAGAAAAAATGATGACTACATAAGGTAATAAAAACGTTAATTAGCTAGATCCCATCCTCCCACATCGTGTGTATGCGTAATGTACATATACACTTCAAAGCTTCGTATGCACAATAAATACAATTTTATCTGCAGTTCAATACACTATAAAAGACTTCTAACTCATCCTGTCAAACATCAGACGTTACCCAAACTCATCCATCCTGCCATCACTTCATGCTCCTCCCGTCTGAACCTGTCAGAAGATGTCATCATTATACACTGAGTTGTATACAGTAGACAACCTGCACTTCCCTTATTTCTTATCCAGCCCTGTTAGCTTTATAATTTAAAAATATATAATTTTATTGATTTCTATGCATGTTGTAGCTATTTGACTCACATTGCCGAGACAAAATACCCAACACTCATGGGAAGAAAGGTGTATTTGGCTCACGGTTTGTAGAGTTGTTTAGTCCATAATTGGCTGGCTCCAAGGCAGTGTGGCATGGCAGACAGGCAGAAGGCAGTGAGGTAAGCAAGAGGGACCTAAGCAGCTTCTTTCTTCCCCTTATATCTTATCCATCCTGCTGGGATTAGGGCGGTGCCAAACCAATCTGTTGATTGATTTAGTAATAACACGCCCTTAATCCCAGCATCACACACTCTACATTCAACCACCTCTGAAGAAGCCCCGTCTATGACCTAATGAGGCTTTGGGGCAACATTTAGGCGCAAACCCTAACAATGCACAACTGAAGTTAGAAATCATGGTCTCTTTTGTTGATTGTTACAACTGTTTCCTGAAATTTCTCCTTGCATCTAAAAATGTGAATTTTCTTTCAGAAATTCCTAATAGTATCTCATTGTTCTTAACATCCAAAGATCCTAGAAAAGCTCCTATAGAGCTCACTCCACCCCCAATTACATTCATTTTTGCTCTGAATTCATATCGTGGGATCCTCTTAACGCTGAAATTACCAGGGATCTTTCACAGACCACAGAAGCCACTTTGTATCTTTCCACTCTCTTTATGTCACTATTAATAATAAATTCAATATTCACCTGCCAATCCAATTTATATTCAAGTATAATTCACTCATTTTCACTAGATCTAATCCATTATATAGCCTTATCTTTTTGACTTCAAACTTTTCCACAGATTTTGGTTAGTGTTTCTTCTCCCTATTCAGCTTCAAACTCTACGAGGATATAAAGTGCATCAAGTTTTCCTTGACTTGGGTCTCTGAAGTCTGAGAGATGTTCACTATATATTATTGTTAAATATGAACAAACTCTATTAAAGACAGTTATTTAAAAGAGTAGATGTCCATTGTTATAAGGGAAGGTATATAATATGTTGTTGGTAGTATTTTGATAATAACTAATAAGTCTTAAGTGATGTAAGAAACAGTGCTTGCAAAATTTGTTTTGTTGTTGTTGTTGTTGTTGTTGTTGTTGTTGCTAAGGTTGAAAATTAGAAGAAGACACAGAAACCATTATGTGCTTTTCACCATCTGATCATTGACAAAGGGCTAAAACATGTGTTTGAGAGCCAACAAGTGGTGTGTGAAAACCAGACATCCACGTACAAAGAATGAAACTTGACCTGCACCACTGACCCTGTACTAAAAGAAAATCAAACTGGGTCAAAGATCTACACATGAAAACAGAATCTCAGAAACTTCTGGGAGATGAAATAGGAAAAACCTTTTACAACATAGATATAGGCAGGGATCTCCTGAACCCTGAGCTCCAATACCACAAGAAACAACGCCAAGGATCAACAGATGGTGTCATATTAGACTGAAAAGCTGCACAGCAAAGGAAACTATCAACTGAGCGAAGAGACAACCTTTAGAACGGGAAGGAATTTCCAGCTACTCTTTAGATGGAGGCCTAATACTGAGACTATATAAAGAATTTAAAAGAATTAAGTCCCCCAAATGAATGACCCAATCAGAAAATGGGCAAATGAAATGAATAGACACTTCTCAAAAGAAGAAACACAAATGTCCAAAAAGAATAAAAAATGTTTGACATCTTTAGCCATTAGGAAAATGAAAATCAAAATAATACTGGGATTCAATATTACTGATATTACTCTATTAAGAATGACTATCATCTGGTACTCAAAAACTGACAAAAGTTCCCAAGGTTGTAGGGAAAAAGAAAAACAAACTCTTTTCCATTGTTGGCGGAAGGTAAATAATACAACCCTTATGGAAAATGCTTAGAGAAGAACTTTATTTGGACTCACAATTGCACTCCATGGTGGGCTAGCATCAAAGCAGAAATGGGATGGTATGAGGCACAGTGGCAGAAAAAGTTGTTCAAGCCAAGCTAGCCAGGAGGTGGATAGACAAGGGAGAAATGAGGAGAAGACATCTCTCCAGGTCTTGCTGCAGTGACCGCCTCCAACCAGGCTCTGGTTGTTAACAGCCCACCTGGCTACTGCCCTCATCAAAGAATGAATCCGCTGATGACTGAGCACCAGCATGACCCATCACCTTCCACACACATGAGAGTTTGGAGGACATTGCCCATTTAAACCATAAGAGGGGGTACTGCCACTCCAGAAGAAATGTGGTTTTCTCTTTACTTTCTTCATACTTTTATATGTCTTTGCTTTCCTTCCTTAAATGTTCTTTGGTAATGTAAAGTAATATATGAACATGGTGGTATCTACTCATTTCTTTAATGTTGAGTTGTTAATCATTCAGCACTTCCTGTGTACTACTTCCTGTGTACTACTTCCTGTGTACTACTTCCTGTGTACTACTGTGTACTACTTCCTGTGTACTACTGTGTATGGGAATGTGAATGAGTGCCCCAGGTCCCTCGTCCCTTGTTTTAAAGCTCATGTTTTGACATTCCAAAACTAAAATACTCAATTATTGCTGATCAACAAAACATTTAAAAGTATATGCTGCAAGTTAAGAATTTAGGAGACACTTCATATGTAGAAATTAAATTACATAGGTGATGTGCCTGAATTTTCTGTTTATTCAGATTGGCTACAGTTTATTTTCTCATATGCTACACAATGCAGTAAAATCACAAGCTCAAGCAACAAAATAAAATCAAGTCAGAATTAGAAGTTATCTCTGTAATATAAATACATGATTTCTGACAGAATAGTAGATAACAATGAACTATGAATTTTCTTAAATGTCAGAAATAATTTGCTTTTAATGCATCTTTGAGAAAATTATTCCATTTTCTCATTAACTGAATCATTAGGAAATTTTAAATGAGTATGTAACATGAATTTGCTATTTTGAAATATCAGAGGCATTTTCCACTTACTGACATTTCCACATTGCTGTTTCTGGGTAGTCATTACACGGTTAAGAAGTGTATTATCTTCTGTTCGTGGCTACACGCTCATTGCACTTTAATATTTCATTTGCGTAGAAGATATTCTTTGCTTGTGACCTTAGTCTTATAAGATTCTTCAACCTCAATGATATTTTTAGGTGTCTTTTAAGACAAGTGTCTATTTTAGGTCATTACTCATTATTTACTGAAAATAACAAAACAGGAAAAAATACTAACCTGAGTTACTATAATTGAAGTAGAGAAAAATGAGATTTGGTGCAGGTTGTGGATCAGGACACTGGGGTTGGATCTGCAGAAGTTGTACCCTGTCAAGTGTGGTGGCATTTCTGGTCTTTGGCAGAAAGATGGAGGACACATTTATACTTCCAGAACATCAGTGTCCACATTGTAAAACTAACGCCCTTCACACTGATTCAAGTTTGCTGAAACACATTTCAATCTTCAACTGTCTTTCCATGCTAACTAGAAATTTGCAAGTTCATGAAACCACACATTAATCCTTGTGAGTTCAAAAATCTGTGACCACCCCAAGAAAAGATCAACTTCCAGGATGACTGTCAAATCAAATTCTTACATTACTCTGACCAAATCATAGGTCAAGGATTTACTTTGTAAAGCAGGGTTTGAATTGGTACCCATCCTATATGAATACCCCCGGTATAAATAACAGCATGCTTAACACTTAAAGCACCTACTGACATTATTTCCATGACAACCTATGAAAATGGCTCAATGATCAGAGTGTACATTTTTTATCTGCAGTATATAGAATGTCCATTAAAATAAGAACCTTTTGTTTTGCAGAAACAAACTACTACTTTTATGTGTCTTGGATTTCTCAGAATTAATCAAACATTGTCATTATAATACTTCAAATTCTACATGTATTAAGAAATTGGAGTTCAGCAAGGCTAAATATCACATCAGTGTCATGTCATGCCAGTCATAAATTGCTGTGAATATATGAAACAAGCTATGATGCCTGGCATGTGTTTTCAGCACAGGAGGCCCTAGAGAATAATATATGGGTCTTTTGGTTCTCCTGTCACCATTTCTATTATAATGAAGTTTTTTTTTTTCCCATTTCATCCTTTACTGTATTTATTTCTCTGAAAGACAATTTTGGCCAGTAGATTATTCAGCTATTTGAGTCAAGCTAAAAGAATTGGAGAGATTTAACCTACATTTTTTTGCACTGTAGAAATTATGTCCTTCTATGGAGGCTCCAATGAAAAGAATCAAGTATCCAAGTGTCTCCAGCTATCAGTCATGGATAGAGCAAGAAGAGCTGAGGGAAATCAAAGAGGCAAAACATAGTGAATACACATGTCTGTATCAGGTAGGTAGGAATTGAGAATAGTAGTGGATACTTTGTTTTGTTCTGCTGCTACAAAATAAAAGGCAATGGATGAGATGAGAGAAACTTATACAAACTGAAGTAAAAAGCCATAGGCAAATCCATGTTTCTACATTAGACTTAAAAATGTATCATTACTTCTTTGATTCCATTTTCTTTTATAATGGGAAACGTACACATAGAAATAAATAATCCATAGATTCAAATATTTACAATAAATACAAACTATAAATAACATTTTCAATGAAAATTTATCAATGCCTATTTCAACTCTTTCTACTACATTTTTACTTAGCATCATTGTTCGGCAATACTAACAAACGTATAAAATTCAAGGAAAAGTATAGCAATTTATTATCTTTTAAATACTCATTTCCCACAACAAAATAGAGAAAAGTAAAAACATGAAATTAAGAGCTAACAATAAATATGAGCCAAAAATAAAGCAGTCGAGTAAAAATACCAAGCACACTGTGGAGGTAAATCCTTTTGGGAAAAGCAAAGATCAGCTATTCCATGTGACAAGGCTAAAAAAAGAGTGAAATTCAAAATTTAAGCTACTAGATGAAATTTCTTTTAAGATGATTGTGTCTGTATGAGGTGTATATGTATAATTTTAGTCGAAGTAACAAAGGATCAAGTTTCCACTCTTTGAGAATAAGTAGTAACATTGACTCTGATTAAAATTTAACCAGATAGTGATCCGCAAGGCAACTCTTGGTTAGATATTCCTATGGGCCTCATTAAGGAATGGGCTGATTCAAGTAAAGGAAATAAAATAGGACTCTTCAAAAAAACAAACACAGAATGCTAATAATGGCAAGTAGTGTATTATACATTAACAAGAGGCAATAACAAGAAAGTCTGTGGGCTTCAGAGGCAAATGCTCTCTTCTACTTCAGAATAGCCAGAAGCTACATGACTAAATCCCTCTGCCTATTTGCTGAGCAATATAGAGAATTTATAATAAATTAAAATTTGAATAGATTTCTTCTTAAGTATATATCACAATTTCCTCATTAAAAGACAATACTTGTTGTAGTTTTGAATGTTACAACTTTCAATAAGCACTAGATTGTGAAGGAGCATAATCTATCATTTTACTTCATTAGGACAAAACAGGGGCAGAAATTCTCTGTCCAATGCATGCAACTTGCAAATCTTTGTTTTCTGAAGTTTGCTGGCTGTTGCATAAAGCTGGTTATAACACAGGTGTCTCACTCAACTCCCCCTGCCCTTTTACAGCTACCTGCAGACAACTAGCAGAGCGGGTCCCCTGGGCCTCTATGGAGGACTGGATGTTATCTGGGACTTTGTGAATCACTGTCAGCAATAAAATCCAGTATTTTATTTTCTCATCCTGCTAGTATTTTCTCCTCAAAAATTCCCCCAACTGTCTCCCTATTAATTAATGAAGTGGATATTTATTAATATCTACTCAGTACCACATTTTAATAGTAGCCAGGGACAAAGGATGCATCAGATATAGACCCTGAGTCAATTGCTTGCAATACCACATACATACAAACAATATAAGAGGGTGCCACAAAGCACTGTTTCTAATTGGGTGGTCAGCGAAGGTCCCCTGAAGAGGTGACCTGAATAATGTGGGTGTGACAGTGATGTGCAAGGCTAGAGGCTAGAGGCTAAATTCTTCAGAATAATGGAGAAGCCAGTGTAAATAGGCTCCAAAACAGCAGCTGTAAGAAATACAATTTAAAACAACCCTGTTATGGTTTGTGTGTAGAGGTCCCTCCAAAGCCTCACTCAGTCATAAATGGGGCTTTTCAGAGGTAGCTGGATCTAGAGTGTGTGACTGATTCATGGTGCAATGCTAGGATAAGGATGTGAGTGCTATATGCCCTAAAGGCAGGTGGCCTGAGTAAGATATAAGAGACAGAAAGAGCTGTGGTCTTTTATTTTTTTGTTTGTAGCTTGCTTGCTGGTGCCTTCTGCCTTCTTTCTTCTGCCTGCCATGAACTGTTTCTCCTCTGCATTGGCCCTCTGTCATGTTGCCTTCCTTGGAGCCTGCCGATTATGGACTGAAATGCCATGAACTGTTTCTCCTCTTCAATGCCCCTCTGCCATGCTATCCTCCCTTCGAACTAGCTGACTGTAGATTAAAACCTCTACGAACCATGAGTTAAATAAAGCTGTCCTCCCTTAACTTGTGGATGTTGTGTATTTTATCTTAGCTATGAAAGTAACTAAAACAAACATGGATATTCTTTCTTATCCCAGAGAGAATGGCTATCACCAAGAAATCAAATAATAACAAATGTTGATGAGGCTGTGGGGAAAAAAGGAACTCTTTTAGATTGTAAGTGGAATGTAAATTCGCATAACTACTATGGAAACCAGTATGGAGAGTCCTCAAAAAACTAAAAGTAGCAATTTCATTTGACCCAGCTAGTCCCCTTGTAGGTACCTTCCTGAAAGAGTTAAAGACATCCTGTTACATAGATCCATGCATACCCATGTTTATAGAAGACAACTCGTAATAGCTAAATCTTGTAAATGGGCTATATGCCAATCAACAGATGAAGGGCTAAAGAAAATGTGATATTTATACAAAATGGACTGCTACTGTGCTCTAAAGAAGGAACTTGAGTCATTCATAGGTAAATGGATGCACTTTGAGATCATATTTTAAGTGAAATAAGTTAAAAACACATGCCTAAATATCACATTTTTTAAATTGAGAAACCCAAAATATAATGAAGAGCAATGAAAGACACATAATAAAAACTAGGGCAATCTTTTGCAGTCAGGAAGGGGATAAGAGATGGAAGGAGCAGGAAGGGAGGGGAAGGAAAAGGGCAAGAAAAGAATTGAAAAAATGGTGATGTAGAGTTTTTGCAAATGGGAAGGGGACAAAGTAATGGAAGGTGGGAGAAGAGAGGGGAGGAGTAGGGGACATAAAATAATTAAAATATATTATATAATGTACCAATTCCACATGTTAAATGTAATCATTATGTACTGTAAACATGTGCTAATAAAAATTAAAAATAAATATAGATAAAAAGAAAGAATTCTTTGAATATGTTCTAAGAAACAGTTTGTAATTCTTGTTTGTTTTATTAAAACGACCCAAGATATCTTCCTAAATTGTGGTTGAATTAGCACAATCAAGCTTCATGAACTCTTTGAGAAAACTCTTTTCATCTATAAAAAACAATGGCACCTATAAGAGAAAACCCATATTGAGCAAAAATGCTCTTTTTCATTAATTAATTAACTTTTGTGGTAGTGAGGATTGAACCAGGGCTTCCACACTGATCTATAAGCCCAACATTTTTTTGGAGACAAGGTCTCAATCAGTTGCCAAATTGCCCAAACTGAATTTGAATTAACAACCCTCCTGCATCAGTCTCTTCTGGTGCTGGGATCGCAGGTGCTCATCTCCACATCTGGCTCATTGTCTCCCTTATTTAGCCAATTTTGTAAACTACAGCCATCTAGAATGATAGTGCTCCTATTTCATTAAGTTATTTTGAATATAAATAAATTTGCATGTAAAATTATTTAACATAATGATATATTGGTAGAGAATACGGCTGAACAATAGTTGATTTTGTTGTTATTATTACTCTATTAATTTTTGTTCATAGACTTTTTATTTTGGTGTTTAGCTTTGTTTGGTTAAAACTTCTAAATGGCTGAAAACAGTTCTTTGTGTAATCTGCTTGGATGTACTTAGCATTTTGGACTATTATTATTTGATTTTTGATGTTACATTTTTAGTCATTTGTTCAAGATTAGCACTTTATAATTTAAAATACACATTTAGGTATGTGAGGGTACCCATACATCGTTTAGGTTTCTTTGTTGCTCAGTTTTAAGTTAATTTTGGAATGTATCATTTGAAACACTGAAAAAACACCATAATCCCTATTTGTACAAAAAAATTTAGAAAATATTGATTTTATGTTCAGAGCTGTTGTATTGTTTCTAACGTCAAGTTGTAATATTACTCTACCAGGTGTAGATACCACATGAAATCTTCCTCTTTCACTAATGTTCGTCAATGTCTTCCTGTATTTTTTATATTTTTCCCCTTTGGTACATGTCCATTTGCCTATAAATATGTATTTCACATTTTCTTACAATAGTAGGTACTAGTTTTCACTGAACTTTCTCAGCTGTACATTTTTAACTTTTAAAATATCTTCGTCTCTCGAAGGTAAAATACAAATTTAAAGTTACAGCAATTTTTAACTCTATTTTTTTACATTTTCAGATATGCCTTGCTATCTTAACGGCACAAATTTTATTCCTTTTCTCATGCTTCCTAGACTTCTACTTGCTTGCCTGTGCTTATTATAAGAATTCAGTTTGCTTTTAGATCTGCAGGGCAAGGATTCTCGATCGGAAGTGGCTTGCCCCTGAACGGCCATGCGGCACTGTGTGGCTAGGCTCTGAGGTGTTCGGTTAATTAACGCTTTGGTGGGAAGGCCTACTGGCATCTCAGAGTGGGAATGGGAGTTTCTGCCAAACATCTCACCGTGCAAAGGACAGTCTTTTACAACGGGGAGTTATCCGGCCAAAGACCAAGAGCACCCTTGTCTCCCCTTGTTGGAAACCCTGCTGCCCAGGCCAGAGAGCGCATCTATTACAACTATAGTTTCATATTCTCATGATCTACTGAAAACGCTAACTTTCAAAGGTTACATTTTAATTATATTAGAAGTTATCTCTTAAACTGATCAATTGTGTGATTGATTTGTATTCTAATCATAATGACTTCAAAGGTAAGTGGTTTCCATGCTACCTTGTCATATTCCTGCTTGAAAGATTTTGTTTATTTCTTCTAAAATTTTAATGCATATTAAAATTTTGTTGTATCATAGGTTATCTTACTTGTGAATGGCTTATTATTTAGTCACCAATTTATAGATATTTTTGCGGTGTTCATATTGAAAAGGGACACTTCATCCCACAGTGTGATAAATGATTATTTGGGTTGACACTGTGTATCTTCCCTGCTGAGGAGCCTTATCCTTTGGGGAGAAAAAAAGCACTGCCCTAAACAAACAACTACTGTACTTTTCATCTCTTTAATCATATGTGCCATATATTAAAAAATCATTCCCTTGGTCTTTAACATCGGCTGGCTCTCTAATTGTTTGTTGATTGTTTTCCTCCCTCCTCTTCCTCTCTCCATCTCTCTCTTTATCCATCTCTCTCTCTGTCTCTTCTTCCCCGCCCCCATTTTCTGAAGCATGATATACCCCAGAATCAAGTGTATTAAGACTTAGTATCTTCCCTTGTTATGTTGTTATATTTATTGGCTGGTAAACAAGGTTTCTTAGTGGATACAGAAAGCAAGATCAGAAGAAAATCAAGAAGAAAGAAAGAAATGATCCCCTTCAGAAGGACATTTCCATGTAGTAAGAGCATAAACCTGAGGACTCTCCAAGATCTGTGGGGTTTGCCCATCCTGTTGCAAATTCCTGCATTTGTAAGCATCTTGAATGTGCTTCTCACTATATAATCCCATCACCTTTGTGGTTAGGAATAATTCCTCCTAAACTGACAAATATTCTACCCTTACCCTTTGGTGTATGTGTTGGTTCAGGACTTTGTTCTTTTAATTTTCTATGATTATTTTAATAGATGTCTGGAAGAGGTTGTAGGCAAGACTGGAGTCATCTTTTTATCAATCATCTTACATCCTTGTTTTGCTGTCTTTTGTTTTTCAAATTGGTTCACCTTTCCTTTTGCAGAATTTCAGGATCATCTCTACTTAGAGAGAGGCCCCAGATCTGAGCTCTGCTGATATTTAAATTCTTCATTCTTTTTAGGCTTCCAAGATGAGCTGAGTTCCATCTACATCTCTGGAAGGAAGTAAGAAGCCAAAGAGTGTTACACTCATTCCCATATAGCCTTGATGTCATGGATATTTTTCGTACTGCTTGTTTAAAAATACACCCTGTAAAAGTGGTTTGGTCTGAGGCCCAGTTGTCATCTGGCCAATCTTCACATTATGTCAGGCTACATGGTGCACTTCTCTTTTGAACAACTCCGGGGATACTACTTGTATGACCTTCTTGTAGATGAACAGAATCTGTGCAATGGAATATCCTTCAAGATAGGTACGTAAGCCAATGGGATCACCTGTCAGAAGTATGGAGAAATGCTGGGCGGGGCAGAGAAGGGTCAGGCAAAATACCAGGCAAGTTCTCGTGGAGAAATGAACACTAACAAATGCTGGAATGATACTGAGGTAAAGAAGCTCCAAACAAAGACCAGATCTAAACTCACACAGAAATCTAAATTCACACAGCAGGTTTATAATCTTATTTGACTCAACAACTCATTATTTATTTGCATTTTAATCAAACACTGAGTATTACACTCAGTTTCAGGAAAGGGCAAATTGACATCCTGAGAGTGACCATATATTTGCTGAGGTTCTGGACTGGTAATTTGGAACAGAGTCTGGGGTTTATTAGACAAACTTCACTGTTATATTTTCATCCTTCAAACTTGCAAACTTACTCATTTTCCACAAAAATCAACCTTGAACTCTTCACCAAATTATGCTGATTTTTCTCTTCTGAGGTCAGTTCACTCTACTTCCCTGGCCATTCACAAGAGTCTCCTAAAATTTCTTCCTGTCTGTAGCCTAGCAAACAAGTGTCTGTGGGAGGCCAAATTGCAAGAAATGCAGCTGGGGGTGTTATTAGAAGAGACTGTAGAGATTTAGGGAGCTTGGGCTGTCTTGATATCGCCATATTTTTAATTTTTAGCTCTGAATTAGTTTCGGCCAAAGTATTAACTCTTTACCCAGAAATTTTATTAAAAAGGTAAACTTTATCCCCTGTCTCACTCCCAACCTAACAGAAAGGTTGATCAATGCTACTTTAATCCAATTTCTGCTCCATTATTAGCATGAACTTCATTTAAGGTTTGTTTTTTTTTTAAATGAAGCCAGTCTCTGAAAAAGGAAATGTAGGGACTCATTTGTATCATTTTACCTTAAAACTAATTTGTGCTCAAAGTTGGTTTTTTAATTTTTCCTCTAGTCTCTCTCATTTCCCACTCTCACAATTTCCCCTCACAGCACCTATTAGACATTTCCAACATCTCTAAACTTTCTAGAACCTTGCTGCACGTGTTGGCTGGTCAATACAATGGTGCAATAAACCAGAGTTCAAATATATTCTATAAAAAGAATAAACCTGTTTATGAAAATAGTTCCAATAGCTATGGGAACAATGTGTCTGCTGTACCCTTCAAATAAGTTCCAATGGATAACAGCCCATTTAAATACTTATTAAATAAAAGCAGTGGCATGCAAAGATTTGACCTTTTAAATTTAATATGGTTCTGCAAGAGAAGTAGCTATATTAGATAACAGAGACAATCCTTTGGCAGGAAATTGATATCTGATTGAAATTCAGTTATCACACTTATTCAGCAAAGACCTAGTATTTCCCCAAGGACTACCCTTAGCCCGCTTGTGAAATTGTGAAAAGAGCTTCTTCAGATGCATTGCTGGCTCTTGTAGGACAGGAAGAATTTGCAGAATTTCACACACAGACAACTTACTGTACTATATACTATTTCTGAAGTACATATAATGACTAAACTAGAGACCTAGTGTTTGTTTAGTTTTTATTTTAATGACTGGAGAACCCTGTCTCTTGGAAACTCTGTGTAGTTTAAATTTGAATATATAGACGAGCAGAAAAGTCAAGGTCATATAAATATATAAGTTTTATCACATGATTCTTTTTAAAGTTATGTATGAGAGTTCACTGAAATTTGAACTTTTAAGAAAATATCATTGATGGTATCTTTTCAAAGTTATTCAGTGTCTATGGATTAGTATTTTGTGTCACAATGCACATTCAGCCTCATTTTCTCCATCCCATCTAACCTCTCTTCTAAGTTGACCAGATTAGCAAAAAGTAATAGCTAACTAGTGAACAAGTGGACAAATAGATTGATTGATTAGTATAATTGCATCTTATGGAGCCCTGCTAAATATGTAAACCCTAAACCAGAATTACTATGGCTTTTGACTAGTAGTTGTGACTGACATACCATCTATCCAATTCTAGATCATTCTTAAAGACCTGTCGAATGACTTGTCAACAAGAGGCTTTACTCATTATCCCAAGCATATTCTGTACCTAAATAATCTGAAGCAATCATTTTGATAACTCCACTACAGCACCTATAATAATCTTACTGGTATCATGGTCTCCTTTATAGTGGTTTGTCTCTACTATTACATTTTGACTAACTCAGAAACCATTAAATTTTCTATCTTTTGATAGCGTAAGACTCAGTCCTCCATGAGAGTTTTATGAATTGAACTGAAAGAGAATTCATTGCACTTCACAGAGTTGTAGCAGTAATTCTGTTAATTTATGTACATGTAGTCATAGTTTTGCCTTATTCCTTTTTAATATCTGGGCGTATACTAATGAGAAAGCTTGTGTAAGCAGAGGCAATGATGAAGGAAAGGAAGAAAAAAAGGAATATAAATCATTTTCATAGAGAGATGGAACACAAAAACCTGATTACATTAACATCAGAATCTCCCCAGCTAAGCTAATCAGTCATGGAAATCGCCAAGGTGTAGACAGTAAGGTTTAGAAATACAGTCTGAGTGTTGTCCTGCACATCTGTGAATGCCCGAAGACAAGCCCTTGAAACTATGACTCTGGATGGAAGTAAAGAAAGATTTAATAAAGATTCCTGCTGGTATATCTTTACAAACCATTGTTCAAAGAAAAGAAAATAAACATGTTCATTTTCAAGTGTCCATGTATTTGATAGGTAGAGACTGAAATGACAGCATATTCCAGATGCAGTAGTTGAGATCACATGTTTCTGGTGTATTTTGTTTAAGCTACCACAGCACGCAGAGTAGACCTCTTAAACTACGTGTGAAGTGTGCAAAGCTCAGTTGACACCATGCAATATGGCGTTTGATGTATTGGTACTTGCAGCCTGGGACACCTCTGTATGCATCGTTCATTGCTTCAGAAAACGCAGTGTTTCAAACAACAGGGTGTATGACAGGCACCGGTTGAGTCACAGCCATGTATGTTTTGTATAGTTTCAGATTCCAAGATTTATAGGACATTCAGAGTTTACTTTTTTGTATCTAGAAAATACACCACCGTTCACTAGTGAATACAGCTTTGTATACTTGGGTAATGCAGATTAAAACTTTGCAGTTCAATATGTTGAAGTAATAAGGAAATGTCATAAAAATATGTATATAATATGTGTTAGTCTGGGTTCTCCAGAAAAATAGAACCTATAGACTATAGGTATAAATATATATATATATATATATATATATATATAAAGAGATTTATTGTAAGGAATTGGCTGGTGGGTTCATAGTGGCTGAGAAGTCCCACGATCCACAGTCAGCAAGCTGGAACCCAGGAGATCTGGTGGTGTCAAATCCAGCCTGAGTTTGAGTCCAAAAGCAAGAAGACCATTGCATAGCAGGCTGTTGGTCCTCCTTAAAAGTTTCTCTTCAATACTACCAGCTCATAATAAGCTATGAGTATGCAGAATAAATACATAAGACATTTTAGTCATGATTTAATACAGTTAAATTGTTATTCCATAATTCATGAATGTTCAATAATTTCCAATCTAGTTGAGAACTTTGAGTGCTATATTTAAACTGACTTCATTAACTTAGTTTTAGCTATTTTTAAATTTGGTGGTTACTGGGCCATTTATAAAACAAATCTTGTTAATATTCCATAAAGCCAACTCTACTGTAAGGAGAAAGTTAGGGTGTAGCACCACAGAGAAAATGCATTTTACTATCATCCTTATATTATTAAGAAATATAACAGGCAAGATATTTTGTCATATCAGTTATGATAATAGGAACAGAATTTCATATACCCTTTGAGAGGAAAACATTGATACTATCATGTATCAAAAACTGTTACAGAAATATATGAAAATATAATAGTATTATGCAACCATATGTAAAGTATATTACTATATACGTCATATATAAATTTCATATATATATAAAAGTCAGTATATACTACGAGTGTCTTTGTACATGTGTATATAGTACTGAGAATCATACAGACATAAATAGGGTCTTTTAACACTTTCTCCCTCTTTATTCCACGTCTAGTAAGTTTCAGATAAAGCAAATAGTACGTTGTGTGATATTAGTTTCTTGGTTACTTCAACAAAGTACAGTTTCAACGGTTTAAATAAGCCAGGCACAGAAAGACAAATACTACCTGTTCCTGTTAACATGTGCTGAAAATCTTGATGTCACATAAGTAGAGAGCACACAGTGATCACCAGAAACTACAAAGGGAGAAGGGTGCGGGGGAGAGAGGCTGGTAACAGGCACCACAACAACTCTACATAGGAGGAGTCGTTTTCTAGTATAGTGTAGGACAGCAGGGTGGCTATCGGTTACAACATATCACATAATGTATGAAAACTGAAACAGAGCAGTTTAAAATTTCCCAAAACAAATAAATTAAAATTGTTTAAGGTTATAGTAATGTGTACCATTGTCTCTGTATGGCCCATAAATATGTCCAATTATTATGTGTCAATTAAAAATACATGAGATAAAAACAGAACTGACATAGTTCTGAAAACAAAAAGCACAAAATCCAAGGGTTACCGAGGCGATGCTCACTATAGAATCTTTACCGGCTCTTCCTGTAGTGGTTTGCCCACAATCTTTGCCGGTCTTTGGCTTGTTGCTGCTTACCTCCCATTTCCACCTTCCTTGGCACATAGTGCTCTCTCTGCTTACCCCTCTGCATGTGGCCATCTCCCTGTAGAGACACGAGGCATACTGGCTTAGAGGCCCACTCTACTCCAGTATGACATCGTCTTAAACCATGACATCTGCAATAACCCTATTTTCAAATAAAATCTCATTCTGAGGTATTGGGAGTCAGAATTTCAACATTTTTTTTTTTAACGGGAGACACAATTCAGACCTTAATGCATGTCTTCTCTCATTTCATCCCGTTTAATCGTATGATTTAGTTTTTATTATCACTATTTTACAGATATGAAGAAGCTCAAAGTCGAAGAAGTTTAATGAACTTCCAATTTGTAATTGGAGGAGTTGACATCTGAACCTAATTTTTCTAATCACAAAGCCAGTGAGGAAATTCTCATGAAAAACAGCTAACTGAATTGCAAAACACAGTTAAATCAGTGTCACTCAATACAGTGGAAGCCAAAGGAGTAATTAATTATTTCTGACAAGGGAGATCATAAAGGGCTTAATATAGGTTATTACAGTTGAGTTCAAGCTTAGTGGGTGGGTTGAAGTTTAACAAGGAGAGGAGAAATGTGCAAAAGCTGGAAGGGATTTTAAAACATGTGAACACATCACAATTCTTCCTTTCAGCTTAGAAAACTTCACTCAGTTAAAAAAAAAAGGAAAATATATTGGCTCATATAATTATAAGACCAGAAATAGAGCAGGTTTATTTAGCTTAATTCAGTGGCTTCAATCCTCAAGAATTTCTCTCAGCTCTTTCCTCTTCCTGCAGGTTTTTGTCCCCTAACTGATTCAATTGCAGACTTTTGACTACGTCAAAGTTTCCAAAGAATGAGATAATATACTCACCTGGATGTACAAGATAAAGTCTTGAGAGTCTAACAAGTTGGATACATATCTACTCTTGATCCAATGACTACATGCTATAAGAGAATAAATGTAAAGAATTGTAACAATACACGGAATACATTCAGTATTATACAGGTGCTAATTGTTATTGTTAGATGCCCACCTGATGACTCAGACAACACTGTGTATACCGCTACCATTATGCTTAATATGTCATACAGACTTCTTATTATTTCTGTATTTTCCTCTCTATTCTGAATTTCAAATAATAAACTCATATTTTACTCACCTTTCATCCTATGTGACCATCGTATTTTATTCATCTTACATCCTCTGGCTATCATGTTGTATAACACCTGCTTAATTTTTAAATGAACAAAAACAAGTGTAATATTTTATTGAAATAATAAAATAAGACTAGGTCATTTGCATAGTAATTGGGAAATAGGATAATTTCCACAGTTATATTCATCCTTTTAATTACATATATACTACTTTTTTACTATTAAAGTAAGATAGTATGAAATATATATATATTTACCATTTTCAGTAGGTCATTAACTCCACAAAACACCAGAAACACTTGGTAATTGAGAGTCTAATTTCTCTCTTCTTAGAAATTATATTTCAACAAATATTTAGCAACCTTCAATTTTATGTTACCTGTTAATTACATGATACAAAGGGAAAGAGTTGAATCAACAATGTTCTTAAACAAACATATATAATGGTAAGAAGCATCACAATAAACCTGGACTGCCCCTTCCAGGGACATTTTACTAACTTTCTACAGGTGCCTAAGCTTTCTAGAAACTGGATTTTTGATGCATCACTGGAAACATGACATTCTAGGCAGTGCATATACTGTGTGTATGATAATGACAAGCTTCCTCAAATTATTACCTTGCGTAAATATGACTACTATCTAATTTTTCTCCCCAACAAATATTTCTTATAGTTTCAAATACAACTTTTTGGTAATCTTTATTATTTCTCATTCACAGAATACTTTCCACCTTGTTCTTATTTTAAACATAAAAAATAAGACTTCGTCTTAAAGACATAAGACATATAATCAGATATTTAATCATCACTGTGCCTTGAAGCTGTCCTGTTTAACACAAAACACTACTTCTGTCACTACCTTATGACACTTTTGTGGTTCATTAGGGAACTATCTAATATGAAATTTTCACCAATTTATGCCCTTCTAAGTATCAGATTTTTTGTAATATGAATTTTATCAGCATACAAATTATTTAGTAAAGATTTCTTTCTTTCAGGTAGCACATCCTTTAGGTAATGACAGTTAGAAAAAACTTTCTGTTGAAACTTCAGTTTAGGGCTGTCAATTCTGTTTTGTAATAGAAGCAGGTTGTAATAGAGGCATGAGGTTTTGAACACTCATTATTGTTTCTGATGTGCACTCTGCATAGTAATTAAATTCAGAGGTCGCCTCAACATTAACTGATTTTGCTTTTGCTCTTATAAAATATCAATCCTAGAAGAATTTAGGAGAGAAGGGTTAGCGGAGAGGATTGAATCTGTAGGTCTGGTCACTTTCCTTTTGGGTGTTCATTCACGTTGAGTATCTACAGTTTCAAAAGAAGTTGTGCTGCTCCCTTTCGAGAGTAACTTCAAATGGAGAAAGAAATCACCTTTCTTCAGTTCCTTAAAACTAACCTCACATAATGATCTTTAGAAAGGTTTCAAAATTTTAAAAATGAATTATAAAAGGCATTACAATTTTATGAAAACAAAATTTTTTTTATTATTGTTATCTTGTTCTTTACCTTTATCCAAAATAGCAGCTTTTTTTTTTCAAGTAGGTGTTATTTCAATGATAATGTACCTGGTTTCCTTCCATCAAAAATCTGAGTCCTCCTCCTACACTTTATGTAAGGAGCATCTTCTCTCAGCCAACATTAATATTTAAAAATCAAATCCAGAGCATCTAGCTCCAACCTCCAATGTTACTTGGCACCCTTAGGAACTCTCTCAAAATTCTGATCTAGGGTCTAAAGAACGGTTAGTTTTCCCTTCAAGAAATTGATTGAAATGTTAATTGTATAGTGCTATGAATCCTTTTCCTGTTGAAATAAGCCAGGTGGAGAACAACAAATACTGCATGATGTCACTTGTATGTGGAGTGTAAAATATTCAATCTCATAGAACAATAATCACCTGGGACTGAAGAGGGGAGAGAGTTGAGAAGCTGCTGATGAAAGGATACAAATATTCAGTTAGATAGCATAAACTAGTTCAAGAAATCTCTTACACAACATGATGACTTGAAAATTACTGGAGTTGATTTCAAGTGTTCTTATAATAAAAACGTGTGTGTGAGGTGATCCTTATATAAACTACCTCAGTTTACACATTTCACAGAGTATAGTTGGAAAGATGTTGTATATAAGTTTACACACTTTTTGTCAGTTGAAGATAAATTTTTAAAAATTTTAAAAGGCTATATAAGATAAAAAGAAAACTCATCTTGTATGTGATGGGAAGATATTTTAATGCCTTAATTACAGCACTAATTGGCTAGGATTGTGTGTTACTTGGCCTCTATTGCTGTAACAAATACCAGAGATAAAGCAGCGGAGAAAGAGGAAGGTTTGTTTTGGCTTAAATTTCAGAAGTGCTGTGAGTCTGTGGTAGTGGAGTACTTCAGGGTTAGAGTGCTGGTAGAGTAGATTTCTTGACTTTACGGTATCCAAGAAACAAAAAGAGAAACAGAGGGACTCCGCCGGTCCAATGCCCCATTTATGGACACACTCTCGATGTCCTAACTTTCTTCTGCTGGACTCCACCTTCTAACAGTTATACCACCTCCCCAGACACCATGGGCCGAGGACCAAACCTTCAGAGCGTGGGCGTTTGGTGGTAGTCAATATTCAGCTATAGCAGACTGAACGGTGCTAGGAGGAAGCTCAGTGTAAGAAAAGACATTCCTATTTAATAAAGGCCAAAAAGCAGAGCATAAAGCAGTTTCCAAGCAATAGGTTATTTCATCTTAAAAATCTTCAAGTGCATGGAGGGCTCACATGAAGCTAATGGTTTTCACTAATTCTAGATATATTTAAAAAGTATACTTCTTTCCCCTTGTACTCTACCGTAGAAACACAGAGGCGGGGGGTCTATCTACAGGTGTTGTGCCCAAAGGGGGACCTACACACCTCCAGACTGCACATGTGACTTCCTCATTCCATGGGGACAGGTGTATTTTCATAGTTTCTCTGATCTCCTTTTCAGACTAAAAAGAATATGACTTTATTCATAAACAGGTGATGGAACAAACCCATTTAGTCCTTAAAACCAAAGTCTTTTAGAAGAAAAATAGAGTAGAAAAGGGAATGACAGCATAACGCATGCCACTTAGAAAGTTTCACATTCCATCACATCTGTGCCACGTTGGTGGAGTATTTTAAATTTTTATTGGTGAATGGATTAAAAAGAACAGGCACTCAGCAATTCTGTAAGACTGGCCTAAGGAAATCAGTAGCTGGCATATTGGCAAGAATTATCTTGGTTAGCAGAGACGGAGTGGCAGATGGAGTGGGGGAGAGACATTGGTGAGAAGGGTCCTTCTCAAAGGTCACTCTCTGTCCAACAAGCCTGTCCTGACTCAAAGGCCTCTCAGTGTGAGTGCAGATTTCCTCCCACTTCTGCCCTCTTGGTTTCCAAAGTCCTTTTCTCAAATAACTGTTTTTACCTCTGTATGAGACTCTTGCTTCCACATTCTCATTCTACATCTTGTCCTCCTGAATGGCTAAGACTCTGCCTGCATTCATTTCTTGCTGCTACTGTGACAAATGCTCAAAACATGGGCAGTTAAACCAACTCACACATTTTCCCTCTCAGTTCTGGAAGACAGAAGCGGAATTCCACAGGCTTAAATCAAGATGCCAGCATGGATCTGTTGCTCCAGGAAGCTCCAAGAGTCTCTTATACTTTCAAAGTTCAACGCGCCACCTGCATTCCTTTACTTGTAAACCTCTTCATCTTCAAAACAATAAAAGCAAATGAAGTCTTTTATTTTTATTAGTCTACAATTTCAGTACATAATGATTACATTCTTTGTGGCCAGTTAGTACATTAACACATTTCAACTTTTTAATCCCTGTCCACTTCCTTCTCCTCCACCTCCTGCCCTCTCTGGCTCCCCTTGCCCTTTGCAAAAGATCTCTCTTCTTGTTTCCTATTATTTATTTTTTATTTTGCTCTTTATTTATATTTTGATTTTCTCACATAAGAGAAATCATGTAATATATATGCTTGCCTATCTGACTTATTTCACTGAACATTATGGTGTCAAGGTGCATCTATTTTCCTACAAATGACTCAAGTTTATCTTTTATGGCAGACTGGTACCGCCTACTTTTTTTCCTTATAACATCCCTTATGAGTATATTGGAACCAGGATAGTCTCCCTCTCGTAAATTCAGTTTATTAGCTCTTTAAATCCACCCTAAGCCTTGATTAATCTTTGCTGTGCAAGGTATCATATTCACACATCTAAAGATTTGGACATGAACAACTTTAGGGACCATTTTCCTGCCTGCTGCACCTTAATATTTTCACTTGGCTACATCTTATCCTCTGAGCACCACCTCGTTTTCCTCCCATCTCGCTCATTCTAGCCTTGCATATTTTGATCTGCTGGGATCCACAAATTAATGTTGGGTGACTTTCACTCTCTCACATACTCTAAAGATTTAGATTTGAAGTCTAAGAATTCTTATCACTTCTAACAAATACTCTAAACCCTTTATCTCACCTCCTTTTAATTGTAAACCTTTGACAAAATGTTAAATCTGACTGTATCCGTCTTCTTAATCTTTGTCTGAAGAAATGCAACTGGAAGTAACAGGTAAAAACTCCTACGCTGTGTTCACTTGAAACTCATGGCTGATACTTACATTTTTCTATTTACTCTAGCATCATCCTAGGAGACTAGCTTGTGCCTTTCCCTATAACACTAAATGTCCATATTGTTATGGTTTGTGCCTAAATGTCTCTCCAAAGACTCATGAGATTATAGATGGGGCTTTTTCAGAAATGGCCGAATCTAGAGTGTGTGATGCTGGAATTAAGGGCGTGTGTTTACTAAATCAGTCCGCTGGTTTTGCCCTAATCCTGGCAGGTTGGATAAAATATAAGGGGCAGCAAGAAGCTGCTAAATTCCTTTCCCTCCCTTATTGCCTTCTGCCCATCTGCCATGCCACCCTACCTGGGAGCCCACCAATCGTGGACTGAAACCTCTACAATCCGTGAGCCAAAATAAACTTTTCCTACTAAATTTGGGGTGTTGGGTTTTTTGTCTCACCAACGAGAAAAGTAACTGAGACAACTCCTCTTCCTTGAATTTCATATATGGTCAGAAAAATGCCTATAAATACCTATTCTTATAGTTTAAAGCCTAAATATGCTGTGTCTCCTGAAATTATGTAATTTACTTTAATAAAATACAGTATATAGTATTGTAATAAAAATTTAATTCATTTTAAAAAATTTATTTTAGTGGTACATTGTAGATATACATAATGATAACATTCATAATAGAGAATTTGTAACTGTACATGATATATCTTGCTGTTTCTTTTTTTTTTTTTTTCCGGTGCCGGGGATCGAACTCAGGCCCTTGTGCTTGCCAGGCAAGCAGTCTAATCACTGAGCTAAATCCCCAGCCCCATGATATATCTTGCTGTTTCTTTTTTCCCATTCCCCCCCATGCCTCTTACATCCTTATTTACAAAAGCTTTCCATTTCTTCCTTCTATTCTTTTTTTCTTGTCCCTCCATTCCTTTCCCCCACCCTCCCTTGTTCCTCTTCCCATTTGAACAATTTCTTCCCTTTCCCAATATAATACATTTTAGTCCTTATCGACACTTTCAGTTTTTCACACCAGAGAAACAATGCAGTATTTAAACGTGTGTCTGATTTATTTCACTTAAATGTATAGTCTCACGGTGCATCCATTTACCTAGAAATGTCTCAAACTTATCATTCTTTATGGTACAGTAGTACTCTACTATATATATATGTGTGTGTTTTATATATATAATATATACAAAACACATATATATATTATATAATATATATAAAACACATCTTCTTTATCCATTCATCCATCAGTGGGCATTTGGGCTATTTCCAAGATTTAGCCATTACAAGCTATTACAAACTGTGCCACTCTAAACACGGTTGTGCATATTTCACTGTGGTATGATGCTTTTAATTCTTTTGGGAAGATACCAAGAAGGGGGCTAGCTGGGTCAAATGGAATCTGAGCTCAGTAGACCCCATTTCAGAAATGGCAACCAGCCACTCGCCCTCTCCTGGGGGATGTCTGAACCCAAATAACTCACCAGCTACTGCAGTCCACTGTGACCACCACCCCACTGCACTTCCATCTTTACGCAGAGCCCTCTGGGGTCACCAGCAGTCACCAGCATCTGCAGGCTCCAGCTACCTCTCCCAAGCTGTGAGCTGGGGCTCTGGGAGAAAGCACCATCCGTCCACCACCTCTTCCTTCTGCAATGAGGTCTCTCTTTCTGCTCTCCCCATGGGCTTCCCTTCTTGCTTCAGATCCCTGCTGGGTCCTGAGAATGCACATCCCCCTTCTTTTCCTCACATTGCTATATTCCGGCATCTGGACAACAAATCTCAGACAGGTTGTTTCTCTGCTGTTCACCACTCCTACATCCTCCCTGAAGTCAAACACTGTCCTATTAATCT